>JAJJMA010347093.1:0-13759 GCA_023529015.1 Papaver nudicaule
CGTGAAGTCGAAGAAAGTTTAAGGAAAACTATTTATGCCCTTGCACTTGCCAGACCCCAACATGAAATGGTTGACATTCTGAGAAAGTTGCTAGAAGATGATGAGGCCAATAATGCGGTTTTTGTGGATAGGGCGTGTCGAAGGCATGGCCTGATCTCTTTAGGCATATTCGAGTACAACGTGCTAGTTATGGGGTTGTAGGTGAAGCTGATTCTAATCGTCAACTTGGTGATGGCAACTGCTTCCTCATACTGAATTTCTCAGATATATTGATAGCCAATTGGGTCCCAGAGTAGAGAGCGAAGATGATTCTGAGGAGAGTGATCCCAACGGTGGTGAAGAGGGTTCAGGGGGTGACTCTGGTTATATTGAGGAGAATGCTGGTGGCGATATCGAAGGTGATCATGTCGAGGTAATTTATGGGAAAAATACCGTTGATGAGGGCAGAAATATCACAGGGGAATCTCTAGAAGAGCAGAATGCAACAACGGTTTCGATGTCAAAAGGCAAGAAAATTGTGGTAGATATTGTTTATTCTATGGTTCCTAGCCCAAGCGGTGCCTCGGTCGAAGTTATTCCCCGTATCGAGCTTCCTGTTGAACTAGTCGATGTGCGTTTGGAAGGGAACATCGCTCCTGACTCCGAAGATATCGAAGAACAAACTTAATCTGAGCCTTTGGTAGATGCTTTAGGATTTTTCGTAAATGGTGTTTCTGATGCTGGCCTTCATACTTTTTTGTACTTTGAATATCTGCAATGAAAAAACAATTTTTTATTTCCACTTTGTTAGCTGCTACTACTTTTAATTTACTGAGATGTGATCGAGCACATATTTTCCATTCGCATTTCTTTCTAAGCCCCTAGCTGGTTTTACTAGAGAGCAATTATAGGGCTTACTTCGACGTTATAGACAGAAAACCCAAGCTAGTGGGGGAGACGGATCACCCTTCCCATAGGCTTTTCGTTACTTGCCCTGCCTCAAGTTGGTTGATGCGTGTCGTTTTATATAACAAATTATCGAGATATTTCCCACTAATTAACTAGTAATATAGCGGTAGTAAGGATCGTTCCCACGGAGAACGATGTAATTGATAGGTTATTATATAGCTAACAAATATAAAAGGGGGGTTGATTTGATTAAAGTAAATTTACATGAATAAGAATAGAGAGAAGATGATGATTAAGAATTACTTCGCCATTACCAAGCGTTAGACTCATTCAATATACTCGTTTACCTTCAGTTAGAAACATATGTCACCAACCGTAGAATAACAGGTACTCTTAGTTATCCCCAAAATTCCTCTTTTCACCGAATAACAAGTACTCTATGTCAACGGATTCTATCCATTTGAGCCGCCATGAAGTACTCTCTCAAGGTGTAACTCAATTGAATTCTTTAAGGTCTTTGAATTTAGGTTGATCCCAGCAGTTGGACTCAGTACTCTTGGTCTACTTACAGGCGTTGTCTTCACACGCAATTGCTTCATAGTTTCCCTCTGCAAGGTCTTGCGTCTTCTACTTTTGTAAGATCGTGATACAATTACGGATATCCTAATTCGTTACTAGCAATGATCAATTGATTATTTTGACGTGCGCTCCAAACAATCTAGAAATCACCCATAAACCTTTGATATAGTAAAGACAAGCCAAAATGATTCACAATTTAAAACTCAAATAAACTTTTATATTGAATTAAACTTCACGCTTAGAACATTGAATTCATCCCTAATCAACATGAGAATTAGCTACTCATATTACAAGGAATAACAATAATAATGGTTTCACGGTTCCCCGGGGTAAACCCTAGGTTTCTTGTAAGATGGTAGATACGAGATGGGATGTTGTTTTTTTTTTTTTTGCTCTAGATGTCTCCTTATATGGTGCTTCAAGTGTATAGGATCCCTTGCTTGAATCCCGGTCGAATTCAGTTTCCAAAAGTTGATCGAACTCCAAAAATAAGGAAATTCGCGTCGGGTTGCCCCTTAAAGGTATAAAATAGGACTCCCCGTAGTAGTTCTCGTTGTTAGCCTATTTTCTGATTTTCTTTTTTTGGCTCGACCGTTTTGCTCCTAACTTCTTCGTCGACCTCGGATTGACTTGATTCTTTCACTGTTGGCTTCGTATTTCAATCCGTATTTGAATGAGTCGAACTTGGTCTTTGGTTTTTCTTCTCTTTTTGCTCTTCGTTTCCTTGTTCCTTTTGGCACTTTTAGGTCCTTTTGAATGATTCAACCTAATAAACGCTACACAATAGAAAACATGAGTAATGCAAAATAATCTATAAGAAAACAGCAACAAAAAACATAAACAATTGATATTATTTAAGGTGTTTTAGGCACCTATCAAATTCGCACTTAGACTTTGCTAGTCCTCGAGCAAACTACTTAAAAACAAATTACAATACAACAACTCTTTTCGTAGAGTCTACGATTGCGCTGAGCATGCCCAACATGCCTTTTGAACCCCCAGGTGTCCCTAGTGGGACGAGTGAAATCTCGCGAGGGCTTACAAGAAGTATTCCCATAAAACCTTCACTCCAAATTATAGCTACTTGTGAACGATTAAGGATAAACACTAAACAAGCTACTTAGTTGTCGTACATAAACTCTTTGGATATAAAAATCCTTTAGCCTTCATTATACATGGTCATTCTTCTAGGGATGCAAAAACTCTACTCACATAATTATCAAAACAACCGCTCGGGAATCTGTCAAGTTCAATCACACAAGAAGATGGATAGAAAGTGTGCAAATGTTGGGTAAGTGAACGGTGTTTTCCGAAGTATAGTTATGAAACCGTACCACCACTTTCTATATGGGAGAATTCGCACTCAATTTTTAAGTTTAATATTGATTCGTGACGTGTTTCAGTCTGTCATCCTATCAATACCCACATCGAGTCATTACATTTTGGAATTTTTGTTTTGTTTTGTGATGTGGTCACCCAAAGCTTCTATTAAGAGGTTTCCGATGTATCCTTGGGGTATGAAAGACAATTTCTTCTACTCCACATTGGAATAGTCACAATATAATATAATACAATCAAACAAACATTATTGTCTTTTCTTTCTTTATTATTATTCAATTTTGAGGCGTAGATTCTCAACCAATCCCTAAATCCTAGATACGGGTTCAAGGTAATATAAGTGCCCACCAAATCACCTAGGTAAACATATAAATTGCAAAAATAAAAAGAAAGTGATATGGTTATGACGATCCCGAGATATGTTTGCACATCGAATTGTTCAATTAGTTACCATGTTATTTCTAACAACTGAGCTAGGCATTCAAATACAAACAGACCATCCGTGGGCTCCCTAATTCCTATAGACAAGAGTTATTGTTTCCATCTACCTAGAGAGTTCATTGTTTGTCCTTAACTGTTCACAAGTTTCAAAATTTTGGAGGTTATTATTCGTGATTGACTCCCCCACACTTACACTACACATTGTCCTCAATGTTCAAAACTGAAATTTCTGACGATCTGACGCAACATCTTAAAAACCTAGAAAACTGTACCAATGGGTAATGAATTAGACAAAACATCATTCACAAGAAATATTTGTCTATGTCTCTATTACAATGTGTTAAAAGGGCACATTGTTTCGAGAGTTATGGTCAGAGAGACATAGTCTCGGGAGCAACACATCTGCAATCTGAATTTTTTTCGGATTTCTATTGTAACTTTTTAAAACACATATCGCTCCATTCAAATGGACACCAAATTTAGATTTTCTTTTTGCGTTGGAAATCAGTCTTTCCTTTTTCTAATGGTTGGTCAAGTGTCCAATTCCGCTTCCGAACGAAGATTCTACAACCGTTTTACCGACAAGATGTCTGATCTGAAATTTTTTGACGAATTTCTTACGTCGGAATTTTCTTCTTTATGGATTCTAGGACTTTGTGAAACTCAGGACGGGAATGTAAGAGATGATATGCAAAATCTAAAAAATAAAAAATAAAAGGAAAAGAGGTACAAACTAATGGGTTGCCTCCCATGCAGCGCTTAGTTTAATGTCTTAAGCCCGACTTGCAAAATTGATTCGACGTACACCAACAACCTGAAATTTGGGGGTCCTTCCAGAATACTATAAGCAATTATAATAACAAATTCACACAAATATTAGCATACGTTAGCACAAGTGAAGTCGTTATTTGATTGAAGTTTCCCCCAGACTTAGTCTTTTCTCCACTTGGAAGTGGATAGAGAACATAAAACAAGGAAACTTCTTCGGGTTCCTCCCGGTGAACCTGCACAATGCTAGAATCAAACACATCCAATGATGGATACTTAGCAGCAAAGTAATCCAACGAGACTTTAGAAGCACAAACATCCAACCCTAAGTGCGGTTGTTTCTTAAGATTTGAGCTAACAATTCATTGAGAAACTATTTCGATTAGAGGGGAGTCATTATCACATAAAGGTTTAGATATAAAATTTGATTCAAAGTGCAAACCTGATGAATGAGTAATCACATCCTTTGGAGCTTCCATGTCATCAATAATTTTGGTTTCATTCTCAATCAATTCTTCTTCAATACTCTCCTCTTCATCAGAATCTGTGTCATCTTCATAGTCATCAATAGCCGCCATGTAAAGGTCGAAGAAAGTCATGGTGAGACACGTGTCAGCAAACGACTCGTCAACAAGCAATATAGCTCTCTTCCCTCGGTTCATGCTGTCACTGAAGGTGTTAAGAGGAAGGCGCCTACTCCTGAGGCCCCACAGCTAAAACGTGCAGCCCCAACCCAATCTCAGGCTCCTGCACGGGTCCCAGCTACTACTCCTGCGCCGAAGGCACCACGACAACAGAGGGAATTTCCTCAAATTCCAGATTTCCCTTGTACGATGGATGAAGTGATCGAGCTCCTGGAAGCATAGATTCAAGATGGTGCTATCAAGTTACCTCTTGTACGGAGAGAGCCTACAGCACAAGAAATGACTGATCCCAAGTATTGTCATTTTCATAGATTGGAATTCCATTTGTATTGCCTTGTTAATCTCTTCAAGAATTTCTTCAGATGCTCCAGCTTCTTCCAGCTCATCATATTTTCTGGAGAGTTTTCGTACGTTCACAGGTTTTCCTCTATTACTCACAATAGTGTCTCTAGACGCCACATTTTCCTTTTGAATGGGTGAATGATCAAGAGTGGGTCCAGGTACACCACCACAAGCTTTGTTACATTCATAAGTGTTAGAGCATGGCTCGGTCAACCTCACTAAGTGTTGGTATGTCAAGCTTAGTTGTCAACTTTAGTGATCAAAACTCGACTGCTAAACAACACACATTAGGTAAGGTCATCATTGAGTTCGCTTTAGGTTGTGGAAGATTTTGGTAGGATTTAGAATCACTATTTCAAGAGGTGAAGAAGACTGAAGATCAAATGAAGACATCCGTCTTCATCATTCAAGAGGTTAGTGAATCTAAATGAACTTAATTCGGTTCTGGTCATATATGAACTTTAGGATCCGCTATATGGTTTCGGAATCCAGAAGTGAGATATGGCATACAAGATGTTCATATACAGAATCAAATGAATGATTCAGAACTTCAGTGTTCAGAGCCAAATCAGGACGTCGTATTCGAATCTCAGAACAGCAGTATTTCGAGTCTACACAACATAAGTGTGAGTCACGATCTCTCTAATTACTTTGGCTCATACAAGTATATGCAATCAATCCGACAGAGCCAGACTAGGTAAGAAGAGACACAATACTGTGATGGATCAAATCTCGTAGTACTACCGAGATAACATCACATTGCTATATCCAACTCGAAAAGGTTTTAGGAAAAACCTTTATATTAACTTAGAGACGGAGCAGAAAAGAAAGCTCTAAGCAATATGGAACGTCGTAACTATAACACAAATACCGCAAGTGGTAAAGTGGAGTTATCATAAGACACATTGATCACAAGTGATCAAGTCATAACGTAAAGCTCAAGATGAGAGTTATGTTTATGTCTTTTGCAGCACAAGTGTAAAAGATAATGGAATCGCGTTATTTAGATTCACTAACCTGTTGAATGATGAAGCCGGATGTCTTCGTTTGATCTTCAGTTTTTCTTCAACTCTTCAACTAGTGATTCTAAATCCTACCAAAATCTTTCACAACCTAAAGATAACTCTCTCATGAGTTCACCTAATTGTGTGTTGTTTAGCGATCGAGTTTTGATCACTAAAGTTGACAACTATGCTTGACATACCAACACTTAGTGAGGTTGACCGAGTCATGCTCTAACAATCTCCCCCTTTGTCAATTTTAGTGACAAAAACTCTTTACATAGATGAACGAGAAATTTCAAACCTAAGTTCTACACTTCGAGTTCTTCTACTTAGCTTAACAGCACACCAATAGTACCTGCAAAATATGTCAGTCTACAAACAAGATATGTACTATTGAAAAATTCTGATAACCAATACACTTACTCCCCCTGAATGTAAGTTCGGATGTCTATCAATGTCCGACGTATTGTTATAGCACAACGCGAAAGTCTACAGTGCTAGTAACATCTAGTGTTACTCCTCCTTAGTTCATGCTTTCATTCATTTTTCAATATACGCGCAGGCATTTTTCTCCCCATGTGACACTGCTAATGTCAAAGACCAAGCACCGACCGAAGTCAAGCTATCAATATTTCTCCCCCTTTTTGTCAAAAATAATTGACAAAAGGTCTCGAAAATATCTGGGTTCGAGATAAATGCTCAAGTTCAGAGAACTCGATTCAACATATAAGAATGATTGCAATCACACGGGTCAACAATTCGACAAGTTACATAATATATATATATATGATAAGCTCAAGCAACCTGTCAGGAAATATAAAAGATATAAGCAAATATAAATTATATTTGTTGCCAGAGAAAGACTTAGATATGGTTTTGGGTTTTCGAACAATCCGTAGTCATACTAGATTATACCAAAACCATTGATTTATGCGTATACTATAACTCCTAGTCGAAAGACACAAGGATATCCAATAGTATTGTGACTAGCATAAAATCCATCTCCTCCTTACATAATTATACTTATACCTGCAACAAAGTCGTTAGTACAAACATAACATCCACAAACATAAGGAGGCCAATGATATCAAGATATTAAAATAATACAGATCAGCTCCATAGGAGATAAAAGAATTATCTTGATAACCTGCAACATACATTCATAATAGATTCGGAAATATTAACTCAATGTTGCATTCGAAACTTGCGCACTATTTAGGTTTTCTGATTTTCTACTTTTTATATTTTTTCAGAAAATGATTCGAAACTGCGTGAAAATAAAAATGACACAATATTTACATTTTAAATATATACGTTTAACGGACACGAATGATTCCAATTGCCTTTCGCAGATTTTCAAAGGTCTCACGTTTCAGGGGTTTAGTGAGAATATCTGCAAGTTGGCGTTCAGTGGGAACATATTCTAGTTTGATTATATTATTTTCTGTAAGTTCCCTAATGAAATAAAATCTAATGTCTATATGTTTAGTGCGAGAATGTTCTACAGGATTTTCTGTTAACTTTATTGCACTAGAATTATCACATAAGACTGTCATCTGCCCTACTTCTATACCATAATCTACTAACATTTGTTTCGTCCATAGTAGTTGAGCACAACATGCTCCAGCAACAATTTATTCAGCTTCACATGTGGGGAGAGATTGGGAATTTTTCTTTTTACTGTGCCAAACAACAAGATTTTGTCCGACATAAAAACATCCACCTGAGGTGCTTTTTCTGTCATCTTGACACTCAGCCCAATCAGCATCAGAATATGCAACAAGACAATTGTTTGAATTCTTCATAATCTGGCACAGCATCTGACACTGAACGATATATCAGGTCTTGTGTCTGTTAGATATTGCAACAACCAATCATTGATCTATAAAGTTTTTGATCAACAGATTTCCCTTTTGGATCAGAGTGTAGTTTATATCCTTCAGAAATAGGCGTGTTCATTGGTGAAGCACTTTCTAATCCGAATTTTTTAACAAGGTTTCTTGCATACTTTTCTTGGGATAGATAAATCCCTTCATCATGTTGCTGGATTTGCAACCCAAGAAAATAGGACAATTCACCAACATTGCTCATGTCAAATTCTTTTTTCATAATATCTAAAAAAATCATTAGCAAGTGTTTTTGAAGTAGAACCATAGATAATATCATCAACATATACCTGAGCAATAATAACATCCTTACCTTCCCACCTGGTGAACAAAGTTTTATCAGCACCTCCTCTTCGAAACCCTTTTTGCAGAAGGAAAGTTGTTAATTTGTCATACCATGCCCTTGGAGCTTGTTTGAGACCATAGAGATCCTTGTTTAACTTTAGAACATAGTTTGGATGTTGTTGACTTTCGAAACCTTTTGGTTGAGCTACATACACTTCTTCCTTTAAGATACCATTGAAGAATGCTGGCTTGATATCCATTTGATACAGCTTGATCTTTAGATGACATGCATAGGCTAAGAGAAGTCTAATTGACTCAAGACGAGCTACAGGAGCAAAGGTTTCATCAAAGTCAATTCCTTCAATTTGTGAGTATCCATGAGCAACGAGTCTTGCCTTGTTTCTTACTATTGTACCATGTTCATCTGACTTATTCTTAAAAATCCACTTGGTACCTACTATGTTTACACCTTTCGGTTTCGGAACGAGTTTCCAAACGTCTTGTCGATCAAACTGATTAAGTTCCTCATGCATTGAATTGATCCAGTCAGGATCCTGTAGAGCCTCATCAACATTTTTAGGTTCATTAGTTGATAGATATGCTACATGATGACAGAAGTTGTGAAGTTGATTCCTTGTCATAACACTAGCACTAGCGTCTCCAATGATACTATCCTTGGAGAGACCTTGTCTTGACCATGCAGGTGTTTTAGGTGCAGTGTTTGTGATTCGAGTATCTTCCTCTCTATCACTGTCATCATGATCGGGATCGGCATCCACAGACACAACCTCTTTTTGCTTTGGATGTGTATCCTCTGCTTTTTCAACAATATCAGGTTGTGGTAATTCATTCGGAACAGACTCAGTTCGGAAGTCACATACGTCGTCAATGACAACATTAATCGACTCCATCATGACATTTGTGTGCAGATTGTATACTCTGAAGGCCCTGCTGTCAGATGCGTACCCAAGGATAATTCCATCATCACTTTTAGAATCAAATTTTCCTCGATGTTCTCTATCTTTGAGAATATGACACTTGCTACCAAAAATCCTGAGATATCCCAGATTGGGTTTTCTTCCGTACCAAAGTTCGTATGGAGTATTCAGTGTTTTGGCGAGTAGGTATACTCTATTGATAAGATAACATGAAGTGAATACCGCTTCTCCCCAGAACCTAAGTGGAAGATTTTTGTTATGGAGCATGACTCTAGCCATTTTTTGAATATTTCTATTTTTCCTTTCTGCGACAACGTTTGATTGAGGAGTAATAGGGGCTGAATATTATTGTGATATACCAAGTTCATCACAGTATTTAAAGACATTTTCATCCTTAAATTCTGTACCACGGTCACTACGAACCGCTTTGATCTTGCGCCCTTGTTCATTTTGAATTCGGTTCACAATAATTTTGAATTCTTCAAGGGTGTCGTTCTTATGTTTTAAGAAAGCAACCCAAGTAAACCTCGTATAGTCATCAACCATCACAAGAGTATACTTGCAACCTCCTACAGTTCCTTGTTGAATAGGTCCAAATAAATCCATATGAATTAAATCAAGTGGGTCTTTTGTAGCAATAGTGCTAGTCGCCTTATGTGGAGCCTTGGTTTGTTTACCCTTTTGACAGGCACCACAAACACCTTCAACATTAATGTTGATCTTAGGAATACCCCTAACAAGTTCTTTGTTAATGAGTTTTCCTAACATCCTGTAGTTAATATGTCCAAATCGTGCATGCCACAGATTAGCAGATTAGGTTTTGGACATGTTGCATAAAGCATCCTTTTGTATGTCAAGAAGATAACAATTATTAAAACCACGTTTACCTCTGAAGATGGTTCTGCCCATCCTATCCTTGATAATGCAACCAAACGTGTTGAAGATCACATCATGACCTTTGTCACAGATTTGACTAACAGAAAGAAGATTGGCTGTCATACCCTTTACATAAACCACATCACGAATTTCAGGTATACCTGGTAGTTTGATAGTTCCCCTTTCGCTGATTTGAAAACTGCTTCCATCACCAAACGTTACAGAACCTCCTTTATAGTCATCAGTCTTAACAAACCAGGAAAGATCTCCTGTCATGTGTCGACTACATCCACTATCTAAGAACCAATGTAGTGGAGTGGAGGATTTCAAGGCAAATGCCCCTAAACAGGATGCATGATTCATCTTTGATGGGAAAGAATTTTTACTCAAAGGTTCGTTCTTTTTGCATTTCAAGTTTCTGAATGACGATAAGAGATGTTGAGCCTTAATATAGAGACTACTAAGTTCATCACTCTTTGATTTAAATATTCGGCATGCAGAATGATAATGACCTTTGTGATTGCAAAAGGTGCACATACCTGAACTACCTTTGTGTACAAACGTCGTCTGCTTATTAGAATGCCTGGACTGCATATAGCCAACACCATATTTGCAGCCTGACTTTCTAAAATCATTTACAAGGTTGTTAGATAAATCCTCCTTTTTGCTTAGGCTTTCCTTAAGTTGAAGATTTTCATTCTGAACAGATCCAAGTTCGGACTTTAGCTCATTGATTTCATTTACTAAGTCTTTGTTTATCTGGATCCATTCATCTAACAAATCCTGAAACAATAATTCCCTTTCGGACATATCATTTAATTCCATACTAGAGGATTCGAGACCAATATGCAACCAATCAATCTTTCTTCTCATCCTTTGTTTTAGATGACAGAGTGATTCAAGGCGCTCAAACAGATCAGATACTACTTCATCGTACCCGTTGGGTTCCGAATCCATTTCTGTAACTGAGTCAGGGTCAGGAGTAATCATACGGGATGTTAAGCCGTAAAGTATGATACCCGCTCTGATACCAATTGAAAAGACGAGGTACCGAGTACACCACCAATTCCTTTCTTTTGCGGAACAAAGTATATAGATTATTGCTTTCAGTAAATAACAGAACAATACACAAAACAAAAATCACACACACAAGATTTTTGTTAACGAGGAAACTACAAAAACGTAGAAAAACCCCGGGACCTAGTCCAGTTTGAATACTCTTAAGATTTAAGCCGCCAACACACCTACTCTCAGACTTCGGACTAGCTGGTGCAGACAATATGACCCTAATACGACTATTAGTCACAAAGATTTCCCCTCAGTATTCCTACGCCTCCAACCACATCAAGGTGGTCACGCACATGTACTCCCCTACGCAAACAGACGTCATTTACTGTCTTACGCAAGAGTTGCCTCACATCCCGTCGCGAGGACTATCGCTACCCGACCTCCAATCGGACGATTACAACCTTAGTGGACAACAACCAAATAGCGGCAGGTCAAATTGCTAGATGATATCCTTGGTAACTAACAGATATTTCACCGAAGTCTTTTCACACCAAGAGCGAGGATATTGATTTTACTTAGGCAATAAACACCTCAAGATATTGATCAAGGTTTCAAAACCTAAACTCCCGAAAGATCAACCTTGTCGTCCCAGTTGGAATCAAGCAGATAGCTGTAGAAAGTACGATATGATATGACCGTGAAGAACGATGTACCTGCAAAGAACAAATCCAATAACAACGATCTTGATTCCACTCAATATCTATAGTTTAGGCACACAAACCGAAAGCGGCTTGCTGACAAATCCAGGTTAATAGATAAAGAGTATGTTCTAATCACAACGATCTTGAGTGGCCTTATAGCAGAAGAGAAGGACCATAGAATAAACAAGATCGCAAGGTTTGATAGACGTGATAGAACAAAACACAAGTACAATACAAATAAGACTAGTAAACATAAACTAGTTTCCCGTAAGAGGTACTTCTAGGCTTCTCGATCCCTAAAGAAGACTTTCACGCAATTCTAGACCGAGAGCAAAAGCTCAAAGGTAACTGAAAAGAAAAGCGACAAACACAAGCTTACAATTCCGAAGAAGAGCTTGGCCAGTGGGATAAAGCTTTAAGGAGAGATACCACTCCTATTTATATTGACTAAGGCTTTAGCTTTGAAATGAGGCTAACTTAATTTCGGAAATTCCACAAAGCACATTTACATATTAATTCCGAAATTCCCCATTTAGTCTCATAGCATTTAAGGAGATCTAATACTCTATCATTTTACATTTAAGAAAAATATAATTCATAAAGAAAATATATTTTCGAAAGATGTTTAGCCAAGAGC
The DNA here is from genome assembly GCA_023529015.1 of Papaver nudicaule. NCBI lineage: Eukaryota > Viridiplantae > Streptophyta > Magnoliopsida > Ranunculales > Papaveraceae > Papaver > Papaver nudicaule. The sequence goes on from JAJJMA010347093.1 coordinate 12,336, forward strand.
AATCAAAGCAAATAATATCTTACGGTGTATTTGGATATTTCTTTTAATTTGAAATATAGCGCTTGCCAAATATGCTCCCTGAGAAAGAGCTCAATTCGAAACGTGTCCTATTGTTTCGAAAATCTCCTTAGATATTATTACTTCCAAATGTCGTCATCAGCTTTAATAATGTCGACATTACTTCCTTGGTATAGCTGGGCTAACCAGACGAACCTAGGTGGAAGTGGGATCTGGTCCAACGTGGTTCAACGTTCCGCATAAACGTATCATAACAGACGTGGACAAGCCTTGTGTGTTAAGCTTAAGTGAACACGTAGGTTCAGACATTCCGAATCACGCAAATAGATATACCATTGGAAGTACAGTGCGAGATTCCACGAGTAACTAGCAAAATGTTAAATCTCCTGAATTCTTGATTCCAATATAGATGTCACGTTAATGATATCCAAGAATTGAAATCAAAACATCAAATGAATAATCAAATGAATATTTGATCGAGTAGTAAATCATACGAAGATTTTAATCACGTACAGTATAGATCAGAAATCATGTGTCTACTAACTAGAGCGAATAACCATATTTCTGATGATGACTCAATCACTTAGTTGTACATTGAAGATGAAATAATTCAAACTTCAAACCGAGAATATCAAACCCATTAATTCGTTGAAGCACAAATCAAAAAGGTAGAGTTTGAACTTTGAAGTTACGCATTCTGAGTCAACCATTTTATGGTTTCGAAACGTACATCTGTTTTTGCAGAAACCAAATTAAGGTTTTGGAACCTAAAGTTCATTATATGACCAGAACCATATTAAGGTTCCCAAATCTGCAAGTTTCCATATTGCGAAACCTAAAGCTTGGTTTCGAAATCTAGATTCTGTTTAACAAAACCTTGGTTAAGGTTTCGAACAAGAAACACATATTAAATTCTCCGCAAATGTTTGGTGTCGTACTTGAGAGTCCATATGGTCGAGAACCGTTTCAGCATCACATCTTTTTAGCCTCGACGCACAAGAATATATCTCCCGGTTCACATAAACCCTTAGGCAACCCCAGGGTCTTTTCGACCTTTTAAAACTCACATGGTCAAGACACATTGGCCTCGACTCTCAAGTCACTGTAAGCCAGCAAACATAGTTACGAATCTGTGTTATCTCATTGGTCACTATATTTAAGTTTCGGACCAATAGCTTATGAATACGAAAACCAGATTATGGTTTTGAAATCAACGTTTAGTTTTACCAAAACCTACATTGAGGTTTCGAACATTGAAAATTCATAAGTTGAGAATACACAAATATGGTTTCGGAATCCAGAAGTGAGATATGACATACAAGATGTTCATATACAAAATCAAATGAATGATTCAGAACTTCAGTATTCAGAGCCAAACCATGACGTAGTATTCGAATCTCAGAACA
>JAJJMA010347105.1:0-24290 GCA_023529015.1 Papaver nudicaule
CTCTTATGTAGGCAACAATTACTCTTGAATTTGAATTCCCAAAACCCTAGAATTCAAAATTGCTCCGCGCCTATAAATACATACGCCCAGAAATGCCATCCATTATGCCTTCTCCATTTTTATCTTCTTGTATCATGTCGAGTAACATCAGCAGTGACATTCCTTTGAGTCAATTCATCAAGCGTAAGGCTTGGATTCCCAACTCTGTAAGTAATTCTTCACTTGTGCTTCCTCATATTTTTAGAAATCCATTAACTATAAGTTAACTGTAGAATGAAGAGGAAGGAGATAGCAATACCAGCAATCCACGAAGCAAGATGCCATGGACGAGCAACTCTTCACCAGTAAATCCCCTTCTTTATCTATCTCATTTATTAGATACAAAAATATCTTCTTACTCTTTATTCTTTGCAGATTCGTAAAAAGAGTGCTCACGCTCCCCCAAGGAAGATGACTGAGACTCCCCACTCTCCTACTTACAGTCCTGCTTCGGTGGTAGACCTTGAAGATCACGTCCCTCCTGGTAATAACATCAAGACGGGTCTTCTTTTTGATCCTCAGATGCGATACCTATCTCAGGAATACAAATCTGTTGGTGGCTTCTTAGTTCGTAAGAAACATGTTTCCCTGTATACGAAAATATGGAGAAAATACGGCCGCATAGCTACTACCCAAGTCTTGGGTAAGGACTGCTCACCAGTCTTGGTGTCCATGGTTGCTTTATTGATGCCGATGATATCAGAGATGGAACAAGGATCACTGCACAAGGTTACCTTGTGTACTATTCTGAAATGGGAGCGTTTACTTTCCTCAGCTAAAAACATTAAGTTCAGGGTTGGATGGCTTCAACAGCGACTTGAAAAGATAAAGATGGACCGATTGTCCTTTCTGGCAGATGGCCCTGATCCCGAGATCATTGATGAAGATGAAAAGGCCATTGATGAGGAAGCTGAGAAAGTAATCAAATGGTGGAAAGAACCCTAGAACGTGAGATTGCTGCAGATTTGAGGTTTAAAGAGGAAGCAAGAGAAAGGGAATTGAAGACCCTTAAAGAGAAAATTGCAGAAGAAACTGCGAAAGTGGGTGAAGCTGTCCAGAATTTGAAAGTCAAAACTGCAGCGTTCCAGGAGAAGATGGAAAGCTTATACCAGAGGGATTATGCACTCTTGGAAGGCTTATTCTGAAGAAAGATTTTCTTTTGAACTCAATTGAATAAATGTTTTTTTTTTTTTGATGAAAGAAGTTTTATAAAGATTGTAATTGTTAAGTGCAAATGAGGCTTGCACTAACTTTGAAGGAATTTAAAATTTTACAAAGAAGTAATCAGAAATTTATACGTAATAAGGTTTGAGCCATTTTCCATTGATTACCGTACCTTCGGGCTTTCCATCCAAGGTAGCAATTTTGTAGTAGCCACTAAGCGCCGCCTTAGTCACCACATATGGCCCATCCCAATTAGCTGAGAATTTTGGAGCCGACATATCTTGCTGAATATGCTTGGCTGTCTTTAATACCAAGTCCCCAACTTGGAAGACTCTTGGCTTTACTGCTTTATCATATGCTCTAGAAATCCTTCTTCTATAAGCTTCCATGTAAGCCTCTGCCTTTGTACGCCTATCTTCGACAGTATCCAATTCTGTAAACCTAGAACCAGAAATGTCAGTGTAGACCCCACTAGCCATGGCGATGCGTGCTGAAGGAATCTTGATTTCAGCTGGAAGAATGGCATCAGTACCATATACCAGAGAATATGGAGAAGCTCCTGTAGAACTCCTTGGAGAAATTCTATATGCACATAATGCCATGGGGAGTTTTTCATGCCAAGACCGCTGGTTATCATGAACGGTTCGACTCAGAATCCGAATCAACGTCTTGTTAGTACTTTCAGCTTGCCCATTTCCTTTAGGATAATAAGGTGTAGAACAAATATGCTGAATACCATATTCTTGAGGTAATTCCCCTACAGCTTGATTAACGAAGGCGAACCATTATCTGTTATGATGTGCTTAGGAACTCCAAACCTACAGATGATATGCTCTTTGATAAATTGAGCTATATTGACACCCTTGGTTTTCTTAAGCGGAATCGCCTCTACCCACTTCGTGAAGTATTCAGTAGCGGTTATAATGTGCTCATGCTGTAAAGAAGATGCGAGATTGATCTTTCCTATAAGATCAAGTCCCCAGCTGTAAAACGGCCAAGGACTGCTGATGGATTGTAGAGGAAGACACGGAGAGTGTATAAGGTTACTATGAACCTAACACTGATGGCACCTTCGAACAAACATGGCAGCGTCGTCTTCCATAGTAGGCCAATAATACTTTTCATGAACTTGTAAAGATAATTTCTTCTTACCTTGGTGTTCGCCTTCATGCATCTCCTTGAGTATAGTACTCGTCTCTGGATCTGCCAAACAACGTAATAAATCTCCACCAAAGATTTTGCGGTACAAAATTCCTTCGTGAAAGACGAACCTTGCTGCCCGTCGTTTCAGTCTTTCTGCATCTTTCTTCTCAGTAGGTAGGATATGATCCCGAAGATATTGGATGTAAGGTTCACGCCAATCCTCGACAGGATGTACCATCAAGGCTTCAGAATGGTGCATAGCAGATTGACACTTACTGCAAGAGCCTTGTATTTCTCTAGATTGAGATTCCATGGTGGGATAGTAATATCCCAGCCGTTGGAGTCGTCTGTATAGAGTAACCACTAGACTTTGTCCACATATTTCCTCATGGACGTGATGAAGTCGTTGTTGGGCCTCGATATCTCCAAGACATCTGGACAAAGATCCATCTAAGTTCCTGTGATAAAGGATCCCGTGTAATAAGAAAAAGTTCTTCAAGTCTTTGAGACGAACTTTCCTTTCTGGTGATGATTGAGTGAGTTCATCAATGACAGGTGTCCTCCAGTCATGTATCTCTGGCTCGCTCGTTTGTACTAACCAGGTTGATGAAAGCGTACGCTTATGCACGGTGAGAGTCGTTTCCATACCTTCAAACTGTAACTTCGAAGCCAATGTTGCTAGACAATCAGCATGCCTGTTGTTAGTTCGACCAGTATGAATGATAATGGCTTCAGAGAAACGAGCTAGTAGTCTCTGTGCTTCAGCGCGAAAAGGAGCTAGAGTGACTTCCTTTAATGAGTAAACACCATTCATTTGATTCACCAGTAATTTGGAGTCACCCCTAATCTCCAGATTGGTGGCTCCTGCTTGTTCAGCCAATGATAATCCTATCAGAAAGGCTTCGTATTCCGCTGAATTGTTGGTACACCGGAAGTCTAATTTGAACGAGTGTGAGAATACTTCCCCGGCAGGGGAAACCAATACTATTCCAGCTCCTCCAGTGTTGTTACTTGGCGTAGCTGAGCCATCAAAGTATAATAACCAAGTATCCTCCTTGACCAAGGATATTTCCGGGAATTCCCCGGGTACATCTTCATGTTAGGCAGTAGCGTCTTCTCCAGGGAAGGCCGCAAGAAGATCTACAACAGCTTGGCCCTTGATTGCCTTTGGGGCCACACAAGCGATGTCAAATTTGGACATCTGTAATAGCCAACGGGTCGGCCTTCCTAGCAGGGCCGGTTTGGACAACATGAATCTTATGGGGTACGCTTTCGTGATTAGTACGACCCTGTTTGATAAGAGATAATGGCTGAACTTCTGGATAGCGAAGACTAAGGATAGACATGCCTTCTCAACTTTCGGGTAGCGGAGTTCAGCATTCTTTAGAGTACGACTAATGTAATATACTGGATATTCAACATTATCGTCACCTTCTTGTGCGAGGAGTGCTCCAATAACGGTGTCGCTTGACGTCGTATAAAGAAGTAGAGGACGCCCCTGTACTGGTGCTTTCATCACTGCTAGTGATAGTAGTAATTGTTGAATCTTCCTAACACACAAAATCTGCTCCCTTCTTTAGTAAAGGGATGAACGAGACCACGAATTGGGCTAAGCCGGGGATAAACCTCTGTATGTAAGAGACCTTCCCCATGAAGATTTTGAGTTCTTTTACCGTCTTTGGTGGCGGCATTGTGGTGATTGCTTGCGTTTTGGTAGGGTCCACCTTGATTCCTTCTTCAGTTACTTGAAATCCTAAGAACTTGCCTGAAGAAACTCCAAACGCGCACTTTAGTGGGTTCATCCTCAGTTTGTACTCTCTACATCTGTCAAACACCTGTCTTAGCACGTCTAGGTGAGATGCTCGTGTCTTACACTTGACCACAACATCGTCCACGTAATCTTCAATTTGCTTATGCATCATATCATGGAATATCGCTGTCATGACCCGCTGATAAGTGGCACCTGCATTCTTGAGTCCAAAGGGCATCACAGTATGATGAAAATTCCCAATTGGAGTTCGGAAAGCAGTCTTACTTGCATCTGAATCGTACATCTTGATTTGATTGTAGCCACTGTAACCATCCATGAATGAGAACATGGCATGACCGCAGGTAGTATCCACCAGCATGTCGATGTTGGGCAGCGGAAAATCGTCCTTGGGACAACATTTGTTCAGATCCCTAAAGTCTACACAACATCTGATTTGACCATTCTTCTTCTTGACTGGTACCACGTTGGCTAGCCAAGTAGGATGATGAATGGGTTTGATGAACCCTGCAGAGAGTAGCTTTTGAATCTCGACCTTGATTTGTTCTTCTATCTCATGTCGAAAATGGCGTGGTTGTTGCTTTACCGTCTTCGAGCCGGGTAAAACATGAAGATGATGTGTCACCAATTTATCGTCTAGCCCGGTCATTTCTTTGTAGGTCCAGGCAAAAACATCCTGGTACTCTTTGAGAAGATTAACCAAGGCTCCACGTTCCTCTGTTGATAAGGATGAGATGACAAAGATAGGTCTAGGAACCTCATCCGTCCCTATGTTGACGGTTTCAAGAGTATCAATGGTGGATTCGGATCCATCCTGTAGTTGGGGCGGAGCTTCTTGGAGTTCTTCTTCTAAGGATCCTTCATTCTGATAACATTCCTCGATGCGGGGAGGTTTTCCGCCACCCTCCCCTGTTATTTGCTAACATTTCCGTCGTGAGTAGATAGTTCTACCCTCAGCGTCATATTGAGTAGTGAAATTGTAACTTCTTTTGGAATAAGGTGATTCATGAGATATAATCGAACCATACCTAAGAAGTCCTGACGAAGTAGGTACGCCTTCCACGTTTTCCTCAATTGACGTGGGTGACAATGGCTTCTCGTCTTTGATGGAGGCCCACGCAGGTATAGGAATACTGTAGACTTTGTTAGGCGGCTCTGGCGTAGTCTCTTTTGGTTCGAAGAATTCTGCTTCATATATTGGTGAATACGGAGACGCCGACGCCGCGACACGAATAATTTCTTTATCGAGCACCGCCTTCATACATTGGTGATAAGTAGAGGGGACGACTTTGTTGTCGTGGATCCAGGGGCGTCCCAAGATCATGTGGTAATCAGGCTCTTTCTCGATGACATGAAACTTCACCCTTGATTAGATGGGTCCCACCTTGAGATCCAAGTTGACATATCCGTAGGTATTAGTCATGTTTCCTTCAAAATCTTTCATTACAACAGGATGATGTACGATTTGATTTTTAGGAACTCTAGCGGTGCGAAGAGTCTTCAGAGTTATGATGTTGGCAGCAGCTCCAGTATCAATCAAGGCTCTTTTGAACTCCACATTTTTGACATGCGCCGTGACGTATAAAGCTCGATTATGTCCCTCTTCGGCCATCATATCTTCCTCAGTAAGATAATATCTTTTACCATGGGCTCAGATGCGAGACACATCTCTGAAACTTCCAGTGAGGGCGGAGTTAAATCCACGTTGAAAGCAATGCGGTTGAGAGCGGCAAACATGTCTACTCTCTGTCCTCTTGAGAAGTGTAATAATTCACACAAATTCTCTATTAAGAAACTAGCTTCCTGACTCACAGGTTTTTCGTAGGTGGTGAAACTCTGTATGTGTTGAGGTGGGTTGGCAGTCTTATTGCGCGGGCCTTCAGTTCCCAGTCCCCTGTTTACAGAGTTATCTCCAACATTAGCGTGTTGCCCTGCTATTGTATAAAGTTGTTGGAAAGTGCGGGGTCAGAATCTCCCCATTAATTCTTGATGACTTGGCTACATCCCTCCTATGCAAATCTTCACCAACTGTGACTCGTTCATCTCCCTGCTATGATAATCCAAAGCTTTGGCTCTGAACCTTTGCATGAAATCTTCTGGATTCTCCTCTTTTCCCTGATAAGTCTTTACCAGATCTGAAAGAGTAACTTGTTTGGGAACAAGAGTATTAACTGCAGAGGTGGTAGTGATGGTAGCCCCCACAACATGAGGCGTGGCAGGCGTGATAATGGGTGATGAAGGTGAAGTGAGGCCTAAACCAAGAGGTTGGGTGACCATAGGAGTGAAAGAGGGAGATGAATTGGGTCCCACCAGAGGGGATACGGCATTAGAGGTGACATGGGTCACGGTTTTGGTGGTGGGACCAGCAGGGAGGCTGATGGCGTCCCTAGTTTGGAGAGTGGTGGTCCCCACAACAAGAGATAGGGGGGACATGTTAGCATAGGATAGGGATGAGGTGGACCCAGGATGGACGTCCATGAAGGATGGGAATGAGGTGGACCCCACATGAGTTGAGGGAACCACAAAATTAGGGTTTTGGGATGTGATAGGGTTCACGTTTTGGATGGTGGGACCAGCAGAGGTGATGGCGCCACTAACCCTAGGATTTGTAGTCCCACTCATAATAAATGATGTTGTGGGACCACTGGTGATACTTGGAGAATTTGTATTCTCTGAACTCTGCCTCCTAGTTTCAACCATATTTTCTTACAACCGAGATAATGACCTCCAACTGTGGTCGCCAAATGTTTTAGGTGTAAAACAATAATGAGAATATGAGGGGTAAATTGTGAAGTGTGATAATGTAATAAGAAGTTGTAATGGTATTCGAGAGGTCAAGATCGAACAAGACTCGCCTAAACCAAGAAATGGCCGTTCGAGTATTGCTTCAGTTACAAGAAGAGGATATAGGGTTGGTTTAGGGAGGGAAGCTGAGAAAGATGAGATCAGAGAATTGCTATAATTTCTATGATGTTGATGATTAAATTGCTAAAAAAGAATGGATATTCAGTTCTCACTAGATATTGAATGTTGAATGAGAAGAGTTAATCAATTATCGATAAGATAGATTGATTATACTTGCACTGAATTAAACTGTTGAACTTGTCTGTTCTTGTTGTTGTTGTTTCCAAACTGGTCGAGTGACCTATTTATAGCAATAGAATTCCAACTGATCTCGTAAGAAGTGGAAGAAGTGGGAGCGTGGAGTAAGTGGGACCAGTTGTTAAGAGTCTTGCGGCTAATATTAGGGAAGACTAACAACTCACTTTCTCATCCCCTCTTTTCAGCAACGTTCACACGACTTAGCTTTCTTTCCGTTGAGTGATTGAGCCATTGCAATCACACGTGCCGTAGACTGCCAAACCAAAACCCTAAAAATAGCCCCCCATGTAACTTACTTGATTCTCGTAAGATTTGTTAAGTGTTGGATATTTGTTAAGTCAAAGATGACTAGGTGCAAAGTCGTACCAATTACTGGTAAACTCAGGACTTTGCGTAAAAATAGAGATTAAGCGATAAGCTTGTGTATCTCTTTTAGGTTTGGTCTAAGGATTGACCCGGGCAATCGCCATTTAAACCAATGAGAGAAGTCTAAGGATTGAGCTATGCAACCGCCATTTAGACTGGGAGGATTTCAGCAACTCTCTGTGGCAATAGTCAAGTAAATACGACTTTTGATTTGCCATAAATATGAGAAATTGGCTTGTGGCATGTAATGCACCAATTCTCTGAATAATGAAGACATATGAATGCCCAAAATAATATAAGTCATAGCCATGTGCCATGATTAAGAATTATAGCACTGATTATAGAAGCAAGTCTATAATCAGGAAAACAGACGAATAATGCTAACACAGCGTAGCCATCATCAAGAATGCATAAGCATTGCCAATCCAAGACCTAAAGATAGGCTACAATAATAATAATAAGCCATGTTACATAGCATAATAATCCTATTAGGAAGTTATGCATAAGACGTATGAGGATGGGTCATAACATTACGTTATTTTCAGATTTCTAGATAGCTTGCACGTCGTCCATTCCAAAAATCACCCAGGCCATCCTATATTCGATAAAATACTGAAATTTTAGTATGTTATAGCCTTATAGGGAACTCACAGAGGAGAAACTTTCGTGAAGGAAGCGCCCCCTAATTGTTCACGGATTGGGCTGTAAAAATCGTCCTTCAAGGCAATTCGTAATGGGGGAAAAACTGATTAGTCCTTTTTTAGATGGATCTATATCCATTTAGTCCTGTTACAAAAGTAACTTTTCTGTTTAGTCCTTTGTTATTAAAAGAGTATAATAACTCTCATTTTAAAATAAAATATCTCCCAAAATATAACTCGAAAATTAACAAATTTTATATATTCGGAAAGCTCTCGACGAGATCTACATAACGATTACCATTGTTGATATGTTTAACTTCATATTTTGAAATGAAATTCATTTACCACTTCATATTTGTAGATGAATTCTACTTTAATTTATAATCCTTATGAAATGAATTTTATTTTGTCACTTCATAGTTTGAGATGAATTTCATTTATGACTTCATACATTGAGATGAAATCTACTTTAGAACTTCATAGTATGAGATGAAATCTATTTTAGAACTTCATAGGATGAGATGAAATCCGTTTTAGTACTTCATTTTCTGAAAAGAAATCCGTCACCTGGTAACATGAAAAAAAAATGTTTCGAAACATAGTGACAATGGTACTCGTTGTATAGATTCGGCAAGAGCTTTCGGGATATATAAAATTTGTTTAATTCTGAATTGTAGTTCTTGAGATATTTAATTTTTTAATAAATTTTCATTAGTTTTATAAAGACAAAGAATAAAGGATAAAAGGGTATTTCTGTAATATTAAAAAGGACGATGATGTCACTCCGCGTGGGTAACGTTCACCCAAGGACCAAACAATAAAAAAAAGGACTAAATAGAAATATTAGGACCAAACAAAAAACTTTTAGGACTAAATAATAATCTTGATTGGCTGACAGGACTAAACTGAAATATAAAGTCTTATATTAGGACTATTTGGTAGTTTCTACATTCGTAATCTGCCAGATTTCCGAATTTGATTAGGAAACTAGAGTATTATGGACTCAATAAAGTCCATAATCATCTAGGACTCGGATCAGCGGGATCCATAAGTAGAGGGGAGGCTAGGGAAAGAGATATTTTAGCTCTAGGAAGGCAAGGATAGCCGTGAGCGAGAGAATGACGACGGGCCTCCATGAATGCAAGCTAGGGATAGTCATGAGGCCTCCACAAAATTAAGCGAGGGACAGCCATAAGGCCCCCTAAAGGTTAAGCAAGAGATGGGCGCGAGGCCTCCAGAGATTTGGCCAAGGCACAGCCTTGGGCCTCCAAAGATTTGGCCAAGGCATGGCCGTGGGGCTCCAAGAGTTTTGCCAAGGCACGACCTTGGGCCTCCAAAGATTTGGCGAAGGCATGATCGTGGGGCTCCAATAGTTTGGCCAAGCTAGTGCCGTGAGCCTCCAAAGAGTAAGCTAAGGCATGGATGCGAGCCTCCAAAGATTAAGCAAGGGAATGGCCGTGGGCATCCAAAGAACTAGGGCAAGGGATGGCCGTGGGCATCCAAGGAGTTAGGCAAGGAGATGGCGTGGGCATCCAAGGAGTAAAGCCAGGAGATGACCATGGGCCTCCAAGAACTAAGGCAAGGGATGGCGTGAGGCCCCCCAAAGAGTGGCGTGAATTGCCTAGGGTGTGGCTCGAGCATGAGCTAGGCTAATGCGCATGCATATGTATTTTACGTGTAGGATAGGGATATGGACCATGCTACTAGGCTAGGGTCGTGAGATATCAAAATATGGCTAATGGCAACCAAATATCTTACCCCTATTGTAAAAATAAATTCATACCTTGTCTCGAGCTATTCCAGGATGCCAGAAATTGATGCAAAATTACTCATGTGACCTCCTCGCCAAAAACCACCATCAACAACACCTAAAGGGTTGTTTGATCCATATTGGTGCAATGCGGCCAGATGAAGAACACTGGCGCCTACTAAGATGAAAGGGAGTAAATAATGAAGACTAAAGAATCGATTTAAGGTTGCATTGTCCACAGAGAAACCACCCCAAAGCCAAGTCACTATAGTGTCTCCGTCTACAGGTATGGCACTAGCCAAGCTTGTAATGACAGTAGCTCCCCAGAAGCTCATCTGTCCCCAAGGCAATATGTAGCCTATGAAGCCAGTCAATATCATGAGCAAGAAGATAACAACTCTGATACACCGAACAAATTCCCTAGGACCGCTATAACTCGCATAATATAGGCCACGGAACATGTGCAGATATACGACGATAAAGAACATGGAAGCCCCCTTCGCATGCATATATCGGAGCAACCAATCCCCTTCAACATCTCGCTTCATACATACCTTTGATCCATGTCGTCGTAAATTTGTTTTATTTGAGCTTATTCATCCCTCTTTTCATGTTTTGAGCCTTCGCTCTGGCATAACATAAAAAGAGGTCGAGGATCGAGTCGTATGTTCATATTTTCACTTCGCTTCTTCCATCCCCCGTCTCCAAGGGCTGGTTTTCGCTTGTTCTTTATCACACTTGGTCATTCCTCGGAAAGAAGTTCGGTTCCTCGGGCGGGACTTAAAACTGAATGCGATCCTTGGTCGCCATATCTCATCATCCGGGATTATTGGATTGACCAAATAGCATACCTGCCTGCCCCGTTCTTTGTACATAAACGAGCCTATTGATGATGCGGTAAGTCAGTCAGTAAGCGCTTTATTTGATTGGTATTATTGCGCCGCATCGAACGAATTGCTTGTACAGTTACCTTTCTGCGAAGAGAGAGCTGAGCTAGCCCTATAGCTAGCCTCTGGAGCGGCTAGCTATGGGAAGCAAGAGGAAAACAAATAGCTTGATTTTGTGTGGTTTTTGTTGGTCGTGTTAGTATTATGCAGCACTTTGTTTTCATTGTTTTTCATTTGGTGTTTAGTTTTTTTAGTATCTGCTTTTAGGATTTAGTTTATTAAATCCCTGTTACATCTCCCCTACCACTGAGCCTCTTTATCATCCAAGGAAAATTATCAAATCCAACTCACAATTAACCAAAACTAATTATAGTTGGCAGAAAGGATCTAGGTTCAATTCCCTATATCATTGGAACTTCCCTAAGAATCGAAGGTCTCCTGAGTGAACTCAATTATCCCGATTCTATCTAGATCTCCATCCTTGCTTAATTAAATATTTCTTGATAAAGATTTTTTAGCAGTTCATATATTTTGATCAATGAAATTCAACCTATCAACACCATGATGATCAACTTCATGAGGGAAAAAACAGTTAAGATGAAATCTCATCAACGATTCACAACCGGTTCAGGTATGTTTACAATGACCAATTCTTTATAGCATTCTTTCTGGTATAACAACATCACCCCCATCTTCCCCAACATCATTAAATCACTAGGGGAAAATCTTCTCTTTGCTTCCAATCTTATTAACCATCCACGAGTCTCAAGCTATCAACCTATAAAGGATCAGTTCTATGATCCTTCTTCCTTGTCACTCACTACCGCCCCTAATACTCACCAACAACAACCAACAACAACAATGGTAACAGCAGTTTCAACAAAAACAATATTAGGTCCTGCATATTCAAGTAAATTGATGTGGAATTCAATTTATGGTGGGTACAATAAGTTGACTCATGTGTGCATAACAAGCGTGAATTCAATCAGTGAATTATGGTTTCTTTTGCGACGGTCCGTGTCTAGTCAAACTCCTCCTGAAGTTTCAGGGACATCATCGAGGTCCTTGCCGAAATTATCTACAATTAGTTACAACCGGCAAACTCGCAAAGCGCTAGATCTAACGATTCTGAGTCAACTAGGAGATAACGGATAATCTTGGGGTGGGAAGGGTTTAACTCGTGGGGGTCACCGTGTCAGATTTTCTTGTCTACATCTGGCTGTCGTGTCTATTTGGCCTTGGAACAAAACAAAAGAGACTGTCCTGATGTCTTTTTTTGCTGAGGTTTGGGTTGGGAATAGGCGACAAATGGTGATGTCGATTACTGGGGTTTTTGTCCAACTTAGGACTTTGGAGAATTGTGCAAGTACGACAACAACTTATACTTACACAATTATAATATGCTTCTCGTGGACAAAGAGATCAACTTGGTTTCACGTGCCAACTTTCTATGGTGCCCGTGCAAATGCCGTGATTCAGCCAGTTATTCATACGAGGAGTCTACCCCGTTTCTCAATATTACTGACGTCTTCCTTTTTGGGAGAATGTTGGTCACTAACAAGGTCTTTAAGTATTTCTCTGAATGGTTTGGTTCTCGTCTTGCTGTTGTGCAGCTTTTGGTGAATGTACTGCTATGTGGTAGTGGTTTCTCCTTGTACATATTGGTGTGTATGTTTCAGTCTTGCTTAGTACAGTGTGCCCGGCTAGCTTTTGATCTTTACCTAAGTCTACAATGGAGGTGGCAGAATCGTTTCAGGGAGTTCAAGCTTTCGTCGTATGGTGATGGTTCTTCACGTGTTTTGGTTTTTCCTTTGTTTTACAGAGGAGCACACAGACTGCATTTTTGGGTCTGTGAGATGGGGTTTTCTTCAGACCATTCTTGTGGATGGTCAGCTGACATTTTCTCATTGTCACTCTTGTCATTGTTGATGACTGCAGTACAACGTTGGTGGTGTTGTCTTGTTAATTGGCTTGACTCGTGGAAGGCTTTCCGCTGGTTCTTTTTTTGGACTTTACTCTTGGCATCAGTTACAACTTGGGGTATTCAGGCCTGGGAATCTTGTACTTACCCTATGGTTTTCATTATTATGATGTACCTAAGTTGTCTATGTAATACTCTCTTTTATACTCCCTCCGTCCCACATAAATTGAGCTAGTTGGGATTTGCACAATTATTAAGGCAAGGAAGAGAGAGATTAGTTTTTTACTGTTTTTTCCAATCATACCCTTATAGATAATATGATAGTAAAATTTGGAAACGACATATCTCTCAAATTATGATATGTATCTTTGTAAACTTTATATCATTGAAAAGCATTTTAAAACACCTACGCAACGAGTATAAACATGACTATGAAATTATAAATATTTATCATACTAAGATTTCATAACAACAATCAATTAAAAAGGGTAAGATTAGAAACTTAACCTATATAATTGAACTAGCTCAATTTATGTGGGACAAAATCAAAATAGAACTAGCTCAATTTATGTGGGACGGAGGGAGTATATAATTAAGCAGGCGTGTGTTTCCTTTCAGAAAAAAACATGCACTTACATAACAAAATTTCAAAAATGCACGTACATTATCTACGCAATTAAAATACGTTGAACTTAACGTTTTACATTTTCTATATAAACTCCTCCATATATTAATAATTTTGTGAATACTCAATATTAATATAGAGAGATCAAGACAACATGTGCAGTGAATATAATTTGTATCGAAGAAATTAAAGTATTTGGACGCGGTATTCAAATATTAGAGTGGTTAGAAACTTGAAGGCCTCGATAAGATGAAGATTCCAAAATTGCCAAGGAAGGAAACCACCAAACATTAGCTGTTAGAGACGACTCCCGAAAGACGGTGTCAACAAAATCATTTCCCATTTAACAAACGTCCACTTGACATTTTCTTAAATACATTCCTGCCTGGCTTCACTTTAATTGACCTTCCAATTTTTAAAATGCAAACACCAAATAAAATAGAACCCTATTGCACGGCACGTCATCTTTTTTAAATCACCTACTCAATAATGTCCATATAGAATTGCCACCAGAACTTGGAATCATTCAAGTCTCTTCTTCTCAGTCATTGAGTTCTCCAGTTTTTTCCTGTCTATACAGATCTTGTTGCTCCTTGTTCTTCTTCTTCTTCCGGTTGAAACGAAAATGGCAAAAGAAGATCAAATGGTGATAATAGTAGGAGCTGGTCCATCAGGCATAGCAACATCAGCATGTTTAAACCATCTTTCAGTACCAAACATAGTCTTAGAAAGAGATGATTGCTTGGCCGCCATATGGACCAAAAAATCATACGACCGTCTTCATCTTCATCTGTCAAAAGAATTCACCGAGCTTCCACACATGCCGCTTCCTTCTGATTACCCCATGTTCATCTCCAAGCAACAGTTTGTGGATTACTTGGAGAGTTACGCGGCGCGTTTCAACGTGAGTCCGTTGTACAACCGGTGTGTCGATTTGGCAACATTCGATGAGCAAACCGGGAAATGGAACCTGAGAGTGAAGAATACTGGGAATAGTGGCGACGAAGGTGAATGCTTCGAAGAATATGCGACAAGGTTTCTGGTGGTGGCGACAGGAGAAACAACCGATGCGTACATACCTGACATAGAAGGTTTGAGTGGATTCAAAGGGGAGATACTTCATTCTACTGAGTTCAAGAACGGAGAGAAATTTGTAAAGAAAAATGTTTTGGTTGTTGGGTCTGGAAATTCTGGCATGGAAATCTCTCTTGATTTAGCAAATTTTGGAGCCCATACATCTATTGTTGTCAGAAGCCCCGTAAGTGCCCTATCCACTCATTTATTTCCATACCATTTTTTTTTTTTTCAAAAAAAGAAAGGATACGTAATACATACTGTAAATATCATTTTTCCTTTTAAATTTACTAGACTCTGTACCTACCGACACTTAACGGTTCGGTTTTTTGATGTGGAACCAGGTTCATATAATCAACAAGGAGACGGCATATCTGGGGCTGCGATTGTTGAAACATGTACCTCTAAACATAGTCGATGGATTACTTGTATTTCTCAGCAAGTTAGTGTATGGTGACACCTCCAAGTATGGAATTGTCAGACCCAAGGAAGAAGGCCCTTTCTTGATGAAAGGCAAATACGGGAAGTATCCAATCCTTGATGTCGGGACTTTCGGCAAAATCAAGTCTGGTCATATCCAGGTATGTTGTTTTTTCTTCACGGCTTTCAAATTCTTTGTGACGTTGCTTCCTACCAAAACCATACCCCATGATGTGCACATTCTACTTTTCTGTTGACTTCATGATTTCTCACATTTCTCTAAATTGAATAGAAACTAGATAGAAGAGTTTTGACTTTGATGTGCATTTGGTTTTGGAATCCCAGACCACTGAATTAGGATTAGTACTGCATAGGCTGATTTGCAAGAGCCCCGGGCCTTTTATTATGATGCATAAGGTTCTTGGTCGCAGTTTTGTTGAAAAATAGAGCTGCATAGCGGCAAAGTTCTGGATATGTGCGTTTTATTCATGGCACTGTGGGTTCTCATGTGACAGGTTTTGCCAGCCATAAAAAGCATAACGGGTGATTGTGTAGAATTTGTTAATGGAAATTCGCACCAATTCGATGTGTTACTCTTCGCAACAGGATTTACGAGAGCAACGAACAAGTGGCTCAAGGTACACTAATTTAACAAAGGCCTACATTTTTCTTTGAGATATGTTCATTGGTCTTATTATTACTTGACTTTGTTATCAGGATGACGATTACCTTATCGGAGAAAACGGGATCTCGAAACAGAGTTTTCCTAACAACTGGAAAGGAAAGAATGGACTGTACTGTGCTGGCTTGGCGCGAAAAGGGATTTACGGAACTGCAATTGATGCCCAGAAAATTGCTGCTGACATCAAGACTCTATTGTGAACTCTTATTTTTGGAAATGTTTTTATAAATTTGTGCTTACATTTAGAATCATCAGTCTATATTGAGAGTGATTAATGGAATATTTATTTGTGTGGAATTTTTGTGGAGAATAAGTCGATTAATGATTAACATTTGTGGCATATGTCCAAAATATACATGTTCAGGGCTCAAGAGCAAAAATCGTCAGAGCCATGTTTCATTATAAAGATTCATGGATGCTGTGTTTTCTCGTCAGTGCGCACAATGCTTCGTGTTGTTTTTGCATGAATAGTAGGTCAAAAGACCTACAATCTATGTAAAAGCTTTGGGACAACTTAAAACTTGGTTTACATGTGCTACAAGTTTTATGTCGTTTTAACTGGGTGGACATATTCAGTGTCAGCACCTTGCGGCCTTTCAGTGTACGCCCAATTTCTGGCGCTCACTGAGTGACCGCCTCTCGATTTTGACCGCCTCTCGATTTTTATTTTTGGTTGACTTTTCTTTAACTCACACTCCCTTTACACCCCATATAAACCACTATTTTGCAACGGTAAAATATACTCCGACGGTCGAATTTGCTACAGTAACAAATAAATCCGTTGGGTACTTTTAGTCTTTTACTATAAAAACCACCGACTCTTCTCAACTCAAAATTCATCACAATCAATACATTTTGCATTGATTTTTCACTCTAACTCTTACTAAAAATTCTCACTTTTAGTCTTTCAGTTTGCTTCAATATGGCTATGAGGTTTACGGTTGTAGAAGATGTTACTCTTGCTCAAGCTTGGGTAGCTATCACTGTTGGCGCAAATGTCGGGATTCAAGACGGGCTCTTGAACACCGTTCTCTGGGATCACATCTTTGATATTTTTGTCTTGTTCCATGATAATGGTGAGAATACAAATTGAAGGACCAAGAGATCGATTCAATGTCGATTTAGGATGATCAAAAGTACAGTGGATACGTTTCTTATCGTTCTTGCTGATGTTCAAGCGCGTCATCCACAGTTGTCCGCCCAACAAAGATACATGTTAGGGAGATCTGAGTATTTTAGTGAAACCGGCACCATCTTTAAGTTCGACGAATGCTATCGAGACTATCAGCTGATGTACTTTTGCACAATGCCTTCATCACCACAACCATCTTCATAGTCCCAGTAGGCCTGTTGCGTCCGGACGTTGTTTCCATTCAGGATCCACATCTTCTAGTACGTCGAGTGTTTTCTTAAACAAAGTTTTCGGCAAACCAAGATGTTGTTTGAATTGTCTCTCAGCATAGGTAGGTTGTTCGGCAAAATAATCCTTCATCATTATGGCATCATGCAACACTCTATCACGAAAAAGTTGCCTACGAGTTTAAACTACCCTAGGAACCGGTTGACGGATTTCACGCATACGAACCTCATAAACCATTTGGTGCCACACTATAATTGCCTTTTCTACTTCATCCTCCGAAGTATCTATTTCAATCCCATAAGTCATTCTCGCAAATGCACGGAGGTAAGTACCTATTTTGCACCTTTCATACAAATTACAACTACTTTCAATTTAATCCATTAAACATTTCATAATCAAAATTACTAAAACCACAACATTGCTACAATTTCATGTTCTACGCATCTACTTCCATGTTCAATGTCATCATTCAAACTTATCAAATGTAACTAATCAACCTAATCAATTGAATTTCAACAACAAATCAAATTAAAAACCCTAATTACCAAATTACATACCTTTGTTGATTTCGTGGATGAAAATTGAAATTGAAACGTGCACAATACCCCCCTTTGAGTGTAGAACAAACCCTTCAAAAATTGTGCAATGACTCTTCCTATAACACCATTATAATCGAAAGGGGGTAAATGTGATTGGGAGGGTTTTTTGTGAGGGGAAAATAGAGTGGAAGAACAAGTGAGGGAAACCCGAGTGGTTTCTGTCAATTTCTAGTTACCAGGCGGCCACTAAGTGGCCGCCCAGTCAAGGTCAAACCTTGATTGTGGGCGTACACTGGTTGTACGCCCCCAAAATTTGTGCGGCCTTTCGATGGCCACCTCTCAACCATGGTAGTTGCGTTTTCTCCACTTTTTTTTGACCTAATTTTTGAGTAAAAAACACAAATAATTGGCACCATAGTGCTTGCTCTCAGGAATGATATCCAGTTGAAAGCTTGTTGCAACTTGCAAATGTACAATACCGAATACTTTAGCCCCGAGTTTAGAGTAATCCAAAACATATAATCAATGCCATCATTACTGACATAAAAGTTGTCAGCACTAAAATATCTTTCCCTGGATAGCTTTAGATTGGAGCAAATTTCATCTCTTTATCTGTTTTTTCTCTCATTCCCAGCATTATTCACCGCAGATGAATAAGGAAGTAACAGTGGTAATAGTTGTTAGAGTTGTCGAAGTTTCTAGAGTATTCTCCAGGCTTTAGTATTGTCTGGCAGCCGTGTCTGGCATCCTCGTCTGGCAAGTTTCCTAGTATAGCTAGGAGTCTGAGTTGTACAAGGTGGTGTAACTTAGGAAACCAAGGATGGGATATTCTTGGTAAGTCTATATATAGGCATCGATGTTAAGCCTGTGATATATATTGTGAGTGATAGACCTTCTGGTATTACAGAGAGAGAGTTAGGTGTTGGTGTCTCTTGTAATTGGTTCTATCAATAAGAGTTGATCGTAGCTGTTTGTGGAGTAGGTACGCCGAACCACGTTAAATCCCCGTGTTCTTGCTTTGCTTATTCTTTTTTGTGTGTTTGCATCTCTATCTTTAGTTCTACGTGATCCAAATGACAAGTTCTTGGTGTGGTTACTGTTGTAATCCCAACAAGTGGTGCGGTGAGCGTGGAGAGGATTATTGTTGGAAGTAAAGATGTCTGGCTCTACATCTGGTGGAGGTTTTTCGAAGGTGCATGGATTTGATATTATCAAGTTCAATAGGAAGAATAATTTCACATCGTGGCAAACGAATGTTAAGGATATTCTTATTAGCATGAAGCAGGTTAAGGCACTCAAGGACAAGCCAGCGACGTTGCCAAAATATTGGACTGATGAGAAGTGGCTTGAACTTGATTTGGAGGCATTCTCAACTATTCGGTTGTGTTTGTAGAGGGAGATTACTCACAACTTTGGTGGTGAGACTTCCGGCAAAGACGTTCTAGGAAAAATTGGAGAAGCTCTACTTGAATAAGGACTTAACTTCTGAGTTATACATGAAGCGCAGACTATATGCCTTTAGGATACCTTCAGTTAAACCTGTTGTTGATCATATTAATAAGCTTAACAAGATTATTTCAGGATTAGCCGATATCAGTGCTACTTTTTCTGATACGGATAAGTCTATGATGTTATTGTGTTCACTACCTCAATCGTATGAGACCTTTGTTGATTACTTGTTGAATGGGAAAACTGAAGGTGACAATAAATTAGTTTTCGATGATTACAAGAAAAAGCTTTAAGGCAGCAAGTATGTGATGATGAAGTACAAGCTGAAGGTTTGTTTGTTGATAGAGGTAAGGGTGGTCACAAGAAGTATAAGTCTAAGAACCAGTCAAAGAAGAATGAAATTGATGGATGTTTTTATTGTCATAAGCCTGATCACTTTAAGATTGATTGTCCTAAGATAAAGGCAAAGGATGACATGTATAAGAAATCTGATTCAGTTAAGGTTGTTGCTTCGGTGGCAGAAGGAAGTGACAGTTTTGATGAGCTAATGTGTGGTTTTGATCAGGAGGTGCTAGCTGTTACATCAAAGAGTTATCTCAATGATGGTTGGATGCTTGATTTTGGAGCTTCGTATCACATGTGTTCCACAAGGGAATGTTTCACCACTTACAGGGAGGTGAATGCTGGTACTGTTATGATGGGTAATTCAAGTACCTGCAGAACAGTTGGAGTTGATACTATCCAGGTTCTTTCGAATGGTGTTATTACTAAACTTTCAGAGACTAGACCCTGAAATCCCACAACAGACTGAGTCAGTCTCAATTGACAAACAGTTCAGCCAGATAGCTTGACACCAACCATACCGATAGAGGCACATAGACCAATTCCCGCCTCGTCCCTAAAAAATGTGCCTGATTTAAGAAGGAATTTGATTTTGTTGGGTGTACTTGAATCTCTAGGATACAAGTATGTTGCTGAGTATGGTTTCCGAAAAATATTCCATGATGGCAGTTTGAGGAGGACTGGTGCAAGACATGGAAACTTATATTTCCTTCAAAGAGATATAGTTTCTAGTGGAGCTATGGTTTCTGAATCACTGGATGAGAAACAATTGAAGTCAACACGGTTATGGCATATGCGACTTGGGCATATGAGTGAGAAAGGCATGTTGGTGTTGAGTAGTAAAGGCTTGCTAGGTAGTGAGAAGACTTACAAGCTTGACTTTTTTGAGCATTGTATCTTTGGGAAGCAATACAGAAGTAGTTTTGGTACCTCTGTACACCACACACAAGGTATGTTAGATTACATCCATTCGGATGTCTGGCGTCCTTCTCGTACAATTTCTAAAGGGAGGAAAGGTGGTTTGTGACCTTTATAGATGACTTCTCACGGAGAGTTTGGCTTTACACCATGAAGCATAAGAATGAAGTCACTAAGTTGTTTAAGAAGTGGAAGACCATGGTAGAGAAACAGATTGGTCGTGTGGTTAAGAAGATACGTTCTGATAATGGAGGGGAATACACTGAAGATCCATTACAGGAGTTTTATGAAGAACAAGGTATCGTTAGGCACTTCATAGTTGGTACACCACAACAGAATGGATTAGCAGAGCAAATGGATCGCACACTACTTGAGAGAGCAAGGTACATGTTGTCAAACGCAGGTTTGAACAAAGTTTGGTGGGCTGAAGCAGTTACGACGGCGTGCTATTTAGTGAATAGATCACCTTCAACAGCTATTCAATGCAAAACACCTTTGGAGGTATGGACTGGTAATCCTGTCAACTACTCTAATCTGAGAGTGTTTGGTTGTCCAACTTATTTTCACGTAAAATAAAATAAAATGGGTGTTAGAGCTAAGAAAGCAATTTTCTTAGGATATCCAGAGGGTGTTAAAGGGTATCGACTTTGGTGCCCATAATTGAACAAATTCATTATTAGTCGAGATGTGTCCTTCAATGTTAGATCTATGCTTGATTCAAAGAAGTTCACAGGTTGGGATTCTCAAATTAAAGTTGAGAATGATAATGGAGTTGAAGATGATTCAATGCAAGTATAACAAAGAGTTCTTAGTTCATCTACTATTGAAATATGCGAAGTAGAACAAGAGGAAAATCAAGTAGAAGATGAAGTTGAGGTGGAGGTTCCTAATGAGGAATCAGTTCATCAACAAGTTCAGAGTGTTCCATCATTAGTCCCTCAAAGGGAGAAACGTATTATCAAAGCACCTAAACATTATGGCTATGAAGATGGTGTCTCTGACGCACTATCTGTTTTTAAGGATGAGCCATTTACTATCAAAGAGGCCATGGGCAATGCTCATACCCGTAAATGGAAGACTGCCATGGATGAAGAGATAAAGTCTCTTTATTAGAATGATACCTGGGAGCTGGTGGAGTTTCCTAAGGGTCGTAAGAAGATTGGGTGCAAGTGGGTATATACTGTGAAAGATGGAGTTCCAAATACATAGGGTTATGTCGATGGTGTACGATACAAAGAAAAGGTTAGTGGCTAAGGGATATGCACAAAGAGAAGGTGTGGACTATAATGAAATTTTATCTCCGGTTGTTGAGCACACCTCTATCCGGATCCTGTTAGCAGTTGTGGCGCAGTTTGATTTAGAGCTTGAGCAATTAGATGTCAAGACTGCCTTCTTGCATGGTAATTTGGAGAAAGACATATATATGTCTCAGCCCATATGTTATGAAGTTGCTGGTAAGGAAGATTATGTATGCCGACTTCTGAAGTCATTGTATGGTTTGGAGCAATCACCACGACAATGGTATAAGAAGTTGACATGTTTATGATACACCGAGAATACACACGTAGTGAACATGATCAGTGTGTGTATTTAAGAAGTTTCAAAGTGGAACTTTTATGTATCTCTTACTCTATGTAGATGACATGCTTATATCTGCAAATAGCAAGTCAGAAATTGAAGTTTTGAAGAAACAGTTGTAGATGGTGAAAAGATGAGAGAGGGGCAAGATTGTCAAAAACACTCTCGAAACCATGTCTTATTAAAAGCAATCGCCTATTCAGGCTCATCTCTATAGCTCAGAGTGCAACCCATTCCATGAGCCGAATAAACTCTCTATGAGCTCTCTCTTATAACTCCGGTGGGGAGGGTAATATCATAGAGCAGTACTAATGATCTCACCAACATATTAAACCCATTGATATGCTCAGAGCCAAGTCTCGCGTGATGGTACACGGTGAAGAATCAACAGAGACGTATCCTCATGGATTTCCTCTTAGATACGACTCAACATACGAGTCTTGGTGCAAACCTCGGTAATATTGAAGCTCAAGGCCGGTCCAGAGCTCTCTGAGAAGCATACACCAGCCTAAACAGGCCTAAGCGGACCTAATCCCAAGTTCAGGATGGTCTAGCATACCATGGATAAACACTCCATGACCTCAAGTGTGTTGTAGCATAAGCACTCACACCGCGACTAAGGCACAGGCTGCCCAAAGTCGACCTTGGCCAGATGCCAAAGCCATAAACGCCACATAGCATGGCACCACAAACCATGAAGTCACCATGGATCCACGAAAATCAGCCTTGGCCAAGAGGCCAAGGCCATGGCGTAAAACGCCACAAACCTACTTAGCCTTGGCCAAAGGCCAAGACCGTAACGAGAAGTATAGCCGCAAACAGGCTGGCCTTGGCCAGGACAAGGCCGTGGCGCCATGACCCATGGCGCCACAACAAGTGGACCTTGGCCATAGGCCAAGGCCGTGGCGCCATAAGCCGTGGCGCAACCTTAACACGACCAACGCCAAAAACGCGTCCAAGCTTGGCCTTGGCCAAAAGCCAAGGCCGTGGCGCCAAGAGCCATGGCACCACCATAACTAGCGCCAAAGCGCATTCAAATACTCATGGCCTTGGCCAAACAGCCAAGGCCACTCCTATACTCGTGTTCCGGAGGCACTACGTTCATGTTGGTCACGACAATTAGTCGTACGACCCTACTCTACTCAACTCAACTACGTAATATCCGCGTATCACTCGCTCGAGACATCAAAACATTACACGGGGGGATAACTTTAGGGGTATTGGTCTGGCGGTCTACGGAAGTTGAAAGAAACTGATGGAGATAGTGGACAGTTACGAGAAGATGTCGCGAGTGGGCATGTTCCACACGACTCAGGCAGTTACGGAAACCAACGCATGTCCTCCACTCCTCCACTCTTCCACGACTTCCACCTTCTCTGTCGAGAGATCAGGGTGAGTTCAAACTATAAATAGAGGCTTCCTCTATTTTCCAAGGCAGAGACGTTCAGAACACCTAGAACACACAAACAGAAACAACCAGAGCCTCAGAGAAAACACCTGAGAATCAAAACACGTTTCTAGCCTTGGAGATTTCCAGTCGACTTCACGACGGAGATCTTGAACTCTTACACCCAAATCACATCCTCAACCTGATATCAAGTTTCTTCGCTGTTTCCCTCCCTAGACCAACCTTTATGTTAGGGCATTGTCCGGTCAAACCCACTAGCGTTGGTATGTCAAGCTAGTTGTCAGTTTTAGGTGTCAAAATTCAATTCTTGATTTAGCCTACTAGAGTTTAGATTTCGGAAATGGGATATAGACAGATTAGTAGAGACCTTGAAGACGAAGACTGTGAAGACAAAGAAGACATCAATTATTCTTCATCGACAAAAGGTTAGTAGGAGTTATGACTTTATGGATATTCTTCTATTTATACTTTCTCTATTCTTTCGAAATATAGTCGACTACTTTAGTAGTAATAGCGATTGAGATCGTGTTCTTGTGTAACATGGCTTTATGTCATGACCAGTATTTGATCCCACGAATACTGTGAATCAGGAATGCATGAGATAGATTCGACGCCATGTGTCCATTACAATGGTTTGCTTGCAAACTGTTATGTTGGATATGGATGAATCAAAGGAGTACTCTTGAGCAAAGAGCCTGTGGATCACAGCTGAGGACGTTCTCACGTCTAAGTTCTGGCTCAGCCCAATACTTCCAGCGGAATCCAGATTTGACCTAATTTGACCTGCGGACGGTTCCCGAACCGGTTTGCGTACCAGAGCCTGAAATTCTCCTGTGTCTTATTTGTTCACGTACCAGTACGTGAACCTGACCTGGAGATTTCACTGGTAGTCGAATTAAGAGTTTATTCTTTTTAGAATCTCACTCTGAGTCAAATTTCAACTCCTTTATCTCTTAGATGGACTTGTGTAAAACATAAATACCTTTTGTGTTCCATCTAACGATCCTCAATGAGTCAATAAGATAAGATTATCTCTGGTCTGTTGGATTCCTATCTTGAAGTGTTTTTGAGCCAACAAAACACTTGGCAGATAAATCTAAAAAGGAATTTCAAT
>JAJJMA010347119.1:0-13585 GCA_023529015.1 Papaver nudicaule
CTTAACAAGGAAAGAGAATTTCGAAAAGATTTTCGAAATGAAGATTTTGATGTGTACAAGTCCTAGTTTTACATCGAAATTGGGTAACAGTATTTTCCCTTTTTGGCTAAGTAAAAAATATTATTTGCTTTCTCTTTATTTATTATTATAAGTGAGAAATCTTTAGAAAAATACTCATTTTAAATCTAAGTGTGAGATAAAATCTCACCAGGATTCGCAGAATTATCTGAAGATGTAGATTTTTTTCTTCTTCTATTCTTCACGCGATTAGAGTTATTCTGAGTCTTATTACATTGTTTGATGTAATTTGTCAGTTCCTTTTCAATTTCCTTCAAACTTTTTCGAAGTGAGGAAATAAACTGGAAACTCTTTGAGAAGTCCAGGCATGATTCACGATTGTCAGAGTTACAGCCACGGAAATTACAAAATGTATCGATTGCATCAGGACTTTTTCTTTTCAAGTAGGAACTTGTCATGCTCATTGAGTTTTCACTACTGGTCAGACCACTAGAGTCTCCAAAGGACTTTTGACCAAACATCATAGCAGAAAGCTTTTGAGAGCTTCCTAATAGTCTTTGAAGGTCACGGTATAACATTTTTATTTTACTCTCTTTCAAAGACACAGTTCTAGAGAACTCATCACGAAGTTTTTCAAGTTCATTAGACTTGTCAGATAAAGTCTTCTCACATAATGCAAGTCGATCTTTGAGAATTAGATTTTCTGATTTGAGATTATCTAATTCTTCAAAATATTTTGTAATAGTAATAGGATCATTTTCATCCACAGAAGAAGATTCTACTTCAGCAAGTAAGGTAAAATACTTACCTTTATCAGAGACTACAGAAGATCTGTCTTCATCAGTAGTGCATTCGTCTCCCCAAAAAAGTTTTAGACTAGAGAGAGGCAATCCGGATGACGGTGTCGTATATGCACTATTATCCTTAGATGTATTAGGATCAGAGGATATTAGTTTTGCATCAAGATCATTTTGATATTGTCTCAACTTTCGCATTCCAGAGCAAGGTCTAGCAGTTTATTTTCTTTTCAGAGAATTCTCTTTCGAACACAGTTTCCAGTGTATCTCAAGCCTCTTTAGAGGTTTCACAATAGAGGATGTGGGGATGTAAACTAGGACATACTGCATTGAAGATGATGTCCAGACCATCAAGGTTTTTCTTTTCTTCTGCCTTTTCCTCAATCGTATAATTTTGAAAATCTTTAACTTCAAGGAGTGATCCTTTTAGTTTCGGTCGAGTATATCCTTTGACAATGTAAAACCATATGCAAAAATCTTTAGACATAAGATAAGTTTTCATGGCAGATCTCCACCATAGATAGTTTGTCCCGTCAAATCTTGGAGGTATGTTGACTGAACTGGAATCATTATTCTTATTCATGTTTTTTCTTATAGGTTAGATCGAGCCAAACACAGATTGTTAGATCTTAAGGTGTTGCCCGCTCTGATACCAATTGAAAAGACGAGGGTACCGAGTACACCACCAATCTTTTATTTTAGTCCACCTATAAGTCAAACCTTGAACGGTTCCTGCACTCAAGAACTAAAGAACAAGATCTCCTTCAGATCTGTTAATCAGTCATTAAATTTCTTGTGTGAGAAAATTTTACAAGAGTTGACAGCTATACACAGACACCCTCTAACAGCCAAAAGAGTGCATATTAGCAGTGGACTAGAAAATACAAATGGACTCTACTATCTACAAGAACTAGTGAATTAGGCCTTCTCTAAGAATGAGCCCAATAACACTAAACATAAAAGCATGGCACGCAGGCCCATTACAAACATAAAAAAGTAAAACAAACCCAAAGAAATGAAGCTTATTCACCCTAAGTAGACTCACCGAGTTAGCGTCTCACCTCCCCAGCCGAAACTGACTCAGAAGACTACTGACTCGGCTTCTCTAAACCCTAACATGACTAGCAGACTCACTGAGTTAACCTCACACCCTCCTCAAAAAGACTCGGGTAGCCAGCTAACTCAGCTCCTCTTAACCTAAGAACTATTAGATTCACCCAGATGAACGTCTCACTTACTCAACAAAGCTAACTCAGGAGACTATCCAACTTGGTTCCTCTAATCCTAAGAAGACTAGTCGACTCACCGTTTCAGCGTCTTACCTACCCAGACGAGTCTGACTCAGGAGACTACTGAAATGGATCATGCGTCACACGTATCTCACACGTGTGTAAACCGCATCAGGATTCTCCACCCCCTGGATTATATTAGGACAACCATCATAAGATTCCAGCCTACCACCATCAAGCTGGACACCTCTCTTGGCCAACTCATCAGCGAATGATTAGCCTCTCGAACCACATGCTCATAGCTGACTGACTCATAGAACTGGAGCGCTTGTAGCCACCTTGAACGCAACTGCCATGAAGCTGCACCTCCATTAAAAGCGTGTATGACTGACAAGGAATCTGATCTAAACTGCCATCATCTCTGCAAAATAATTAGTTTGATCACCCAAACCCATAGCTACAACACCAAACACATCACAAGCATGATTAAGGGCAATAACTCCCAAACCAGCATCTCTTGGATTACTAGCAGCAGCACCATCTGTAATATCAACAACTCATCATTATCTGGAGGAACCCGTTTGCATTGAAGCTCAATACGACGTTTTGGCTCCCTTCTCTCAATCTTGAAGTAGTTCAGTATATTAACATCTTCACCACATCTAACTGAAAGATTGAATCTTTTTGCATTTTCATATACAACACGATACACCTTGTTCTTCAGTTTGTAGTCTTTTATGACCTTACCTTCAAACCAGAGATCATTTCTCATTATCCATAGCTCATTCTTGATTGACATGTTAGCAACTAACCATAGTCGTTTGATGAGAGGAGCTCTGTTGTTTTCACTGTTGTACGACTTCACCAAATTATGGTCAGCTTTAATCTTGAATGAGCCCTCAATCCAGTGCTAAAGATATTTTGCAGCCCTGCAATTCCCCAGAATGTGTTTAAGAGAGTCAGTACCAGCAAAACAAATCTTACAGGTATCATCAAAGATCTCCTTCAGACTGATTGATTCACACAAGGGAGTCAAGAATCCAAAAGGCTATGTCAACAACCAAGTACGATACTTTAATTATAAATGACAAGTCAAATATAACGCGGAAATATATTAAAGTACACACAAGATTTTTGTTAACGAGGAAACTACAAACTCGTAGAAAAACCCCGGGACCTTGTCCAGTTTGAATACTCTTAAGAATTAAGCTGCCAACATACCTACTCTAAGACTTCGGACTAGCTGGTGCAGACAATATGACCCTAATACGACTATTAGTCACAAATATTTCCCCTCGGTATTCCTACGCCTCCAACCAGAGCAAGGTGGTCACGCACATGTACTCCCCTACGCAAACAGTCGTCTTTTACTGTCTTACGCAAGAGTTGCCTTACAGCCTGTCGCAAGGACTATAGCTACCCGACCTCCAATCGGACGATTACAACCTTATTGACAACAACCAAATAGCGGCAGGTCAAATCGCTAGATGATATCCTTGGTAACTAACAAATATTTCACCGAAGTCGTTTCACACTAAGAGCGAGGATATTTAAGTTAACTTTGGTAATAAACTCCTCGAGATATCCATCAAGGTTTCAAAACCAAAACTACCGAAAGATCAACCTTGTCGTCCCAGTTGGAATCAAGCAGATAGTTGTAGCAAGTACGATATGATATGACCGTGAAGAACAACGTACCTGCAAAGAACAAATCTAATAACAACAATATTGATTCCACTCAATATCTATAGTTTAGGCACACAAACGGAAAGCGGCTTTGTAAGAGCATGGCTTGGTCAACCTCACTAAGTGTTGGTATGTCAAGCTTAGTTGTCAACTTTAGTGATCAAAACTCGACCGCTAAACAACACACATTTAGGTGAAGTCATGAGAGAGTATAGCTTTAGGTCGTGGAAGATTTTGGTAGGATTTAGAATCACTGGTTGAAGAGTTGAAGAAAGACTGAAGATCAAACGAAGACATCCGGCTTCATCATTCAACGGGTTAGTGAATCTAAATAACGCGATTCCATTATCTTTTACACTTGTGCTACAAAAGACATAGACATAACTCTCAGCTTGAGCTTTACGTTATGACTTGATCACTTGTGATCAGTGTCTTATGATAACTCCACTTTACCGCTTGCGGTATTTGTGTTGTAGTTATGACGTTCCATATTGCTTAAAGCTTTCTTTTCTTCTCCGTCTCTAAGTTAATAAAAAGGTTTTTCCTAAAACCTTTTCGAGTTAGATATATCAATGTGATGTTATCTCGGTAATACTACGAGATTTGATCCATCACAGTATTGTGTCTCTTCTTACCTAGTCTGGCTCTGTCGGATTGATTGCATATACTTGTATGAGCCAATGTAAGAGAGATCGTGACTCACACTTATGTTGTGTAGACTCGAAATACTGCTTTTCTGAGATTCGAATACGACTTCATGGTTGGCTCTGAACTCTGAAGTTCTGAATCATTAATTTGATTCTGTATATGAACATCTTGTATGCCATATCTCACTTCTGGATTCCGAAACCATATTTGTGTATCTTAACTTATGAATTTTCAATGTTCGAAACCTCAATGTAGGTTTTGGTAAAACTAAACGTTGATTTCGAAACCACTGGTTTTCGTATTCATAAGCTATTGGTCCGAAACTTAAATATTGTGACCAATGAGATAACACAAATTCATAACTATGTTTGTTGGCTTACAGTGACTTGAGAATCGAGGCCAATGTGTCTTGACCATGTGAGTTCTAAAAGGTCGAAAAGACCTTGGGGTTTCCTAAAGGTTTATGTGAACCGGGAAATATATTCCTGTGCGTCGAGGCTAAAAAGGTGTGATGCTGAAACGGTTCTCGACCACATGGACTCTCAAGTACGACACCAAACATTTGTGGAGAATTTAATATGTGTTTCTTGTTTCGAAACCTTAACTAAGGTTTTGTTAAACAGAATCTAGATTTCGAAACCAAGCTTTAGGTTTCGCTTGATTTGGCAGGCTTAATATGGTTCTGGTCATATAATGAACTTTAGGTTCCGAAACCTTAATTTGGTTTCTGCCAAAACAGATGTACGTTTCGAAACCATAAAATGGTTGACCCAGAATGCGTAACTTCGAAGTTCAAACTCTACCTTTTTGATTTGTGCTTCAACGAATTAATGAGTTTGATATTCTCGGTTTGAAGTTTGAATTCGTTCGTCTTCAATGTACAACTAAGTGAGATTGAGTCATCATCAGAAATATGGTTAGTCGCTCTAGTTAGTAGACACATGATTTCTGATCAATATTGTACGTGATTAAAATATTCGTATGATTTACTACTCGGTCAAATATTCATTTGATTATTCATTTGATGTTTTGATTTGAATTCTTGGATATCATTAACGTGACATCTATATTGGAATCAAGAATTCAGGAGATTTAACATTTTGCTAGTTACTCGTGGAATCTCGCACCGTACTTCCAATGGTATATCTATTTGCGTGATTCGGAATGTCTGAACCTACGTGTTCACTTAAGCTTAACACACAAGGCTTGTCCACGTCTGTTATGATACGTTTATGCGGAACGTTGAACCACGTTGGACCAGATCCCACTTCCACTTAGGTTCGTCTGGTTAGTCCAGCAATACCAAGGAAGTAATGTCGACATTATGAAAGCTGGTGACGACATTCGGAAGTAATAATATCTAAGGAGATTTTCGAAACTAAGGAAACGTTTTCGAATTGAGCTCTTTCCCAGGGAGCATATTTGCGTTATATTTCGAAATAAAGGAAATATCCAAATATACCTTAAGATATTATTTGCTTTGATTTCTCATGGCCAAACATCTTTCGAAAATATATTTTCTTTATGGAATATATTTTTTTTAAATGTAAAATGCTAGAGTATTAGTTCTCATTAAATGCTATGAGACTAAATGGGGAATTTCAAAATTATTATGTAAATGTGCTTTGTGGAATTTCCGAAATTAAGTTTGCCTCATTTCAAAGCGAAAGCCTTAGTCAATATAAATAGGAGTGGTATCTCTCCTTAAATCTTTATCCCTCTGGCCAAGCTCTTCTTCGGAATTGTAAGCTTGTGTTTGTCGTTTTTCTTTTCAGTTACCTTTGAGCTTTTGCTCTTGGTGTAGAATTACGTGAAAGTTTTCTCTAGGGATCGAGAAGCCTAGAAGTACCTCTTACGGGAAACTAGTTTATGTTTACTAGTCTTCTTTGTATTGTACTTGTATTTTGTTCTATCACGTCTATCAAACCTTGCGATCTTGTTTATTCTTTGGTCCTTCTCTTCTGCTATAAGGCCACTCAAGATCGTTGTGATTAGAACATACTCTTTATCTATTAACATGGATTTGTCAGCAAGCCGCTTTCGGTTTGTGTACCTAAACTATAGATATTGAGTGGAATCAAGATCGATGTTATTGGATTTGTTCTTTGCAGGTACATCGTTCTTCACGGTCATATCATATCGTATTTGCTACAACTATCTGCTTGATTCCAACTGGGACGATAAGGTTGCTCTTTCGGGAGTTTAGGTTTTGAAACCTTGATCGATATCTCGAGGTGTTTATTGCCTAAGTAAACTCAATATCCTCGCTCTTGGTGTGAAACGACTTCGGTGAAATATATGTTAGTTACCAAGGATATCATCTAGCGATTTGACCTGCCGTTATTTGGTTGTTGTCAATAAGGTTGTAATCGTCCGATTGGAGGTCGGGTAGCGATATTCTTCGCGACGGTCTGTGGGGCAACTCTTGCATAAGACAGTAACTGATGTCTGTTTGCGTAGGGGAGTACATGTGCGTGACCACCTTGCTGTGGTTGGAGCGTAGGAATACTAAGGGGAAATCTTTGTGACTAATAGTCGTATTAGGGTCATATTGTCTGCACCAGCTAGTCCGAAGTCTGAGAGTAGGTGTGTTGGGGGCTTAATTCTTAAGAGTATTCAAAACTGGACTAGGTCCTGGGGATTTTGTACGAGTTTGTAGTTTCCTCGTTAACAAAATCTTGTGTGTACTTTACTTTACTTCCGCATTATATTTGAGCTATCATTTATAATTAAAGTACTTGGTTGGTTGACATAGTCTTTCGGATTCTTGTATTGACTCCCTCGTGTGAATCAATCAGATCTGAAGGAGATCTTGTTCTTGAGTTCTTGATTACAGGAGCCGGTCAAGGTTTGACTTATAGGTGGACTAAAATAAAAGATTGGTGGTGTACTCGGTACCCTCCTCTTTTCAGGCTTGCTAACTAGCAAGATGTTAAATCTCCTGAATTCTTGATTCCAATATAGATGTCACGTTAATGATATCCAAGAATTCAAATCAAAACATCAAATGAATAATCAAATGAATATTTGACCGAGTAGTAAATCATACGAAGATTTTAATCACGTACAATATTGATCAGAAATCATGTGTCTACTAACTAGAGCGACTAACCATATTTCTGATTATGACTCAAGCCAACTTAGTTGTACATTAAAGATGAATAAATTCAAACTTCAAACTGAAAATATCAAACTCATTAATTCGTTGAAGCACAAATCAAAATGATAGAGTTTGAAACTAGATTAAGGTTTCGAAATCTAAAGTTCATTGTATGACCGAACCGAATTAAGGTTCCCAAATCAAGTTTCCATATAGCGAAATCAAAGTGAGGTTTTGAAATCTAGATTCTGTTTAACAAAACCTTGGTTAAGGTTTCAAAACAAGAAACACATATTTAATTCTTCACAAATGTTTGGTGTCGAACTTGAGAGTCCATGTGGTCAAGAACCGTTTCACCATCATACCTTTTTAGCCTTGACGCACAGGTTATATTTCCCGGTTCACATACACCTTTAGGAAACCCCAGGGTCTTTTCGACCTTTAGAACTCACATGGTCAAGACACATTGGTCTCGATTCTTAAGTTACTGTTAGCCAGCAAACACAGTTTCGAACTCATGTTTTCTCATTGGTCACAATATTTAAGTTTTGGACCAATAGCTCACAGATATGAAAACCAGATTATGGTTCCGAAATCAACGTTTAGTTTTACTAAAACCTACATTGAGGTTTCGAACATTGAAAATCCATAAGATGAGATAACAAGAGTATGATTTCGAAATCCAGAAGTATGACATGGCATACGAGATATTAATATACACAATCAAGTAAATGATTCAGAACTTCAGCATTCAGAGCCAAACCATGATATAATATTCGATGCTCAGAACAACAGTATATCGAGTCTACACAACATAAGTGTGAGTCACGATCTCACTTACATTTAGCTCATACAAGTATTTGCTAATCAATCCGACAGAGTCAGACTAGGTAAGTAGGGACACAATACCGTGATGGATTAAATCTCGTAGTACTACCGAGACAACATCACACTGCTATGTCCAACTCGAAGGTTTTAGGAAAAACCTTATATTACTTAGAGACGAAGAAGAAAAGAAAGCTCTAAGAAATATGGAAAGTCATAACTTCAACAACAATATCGCAAGCGATAAGGTGGAGTTATATCTTAAGACACATTGATCACAAGTGATCAAGTCATAACATAAAGCTCAAAAAGAGAGTTATGTTTTTGTGTTTTGTAGCACAAGTGTAAAAGATAATGGAATCGCGTTATTTGGATTCACTAACCTCTTGAACGATGAAGTCGGATGTCTTCGTCTTCAGTCTTCTTCAACTCTTCAAGTAGTGATTCTAAATCCTTCCAAAATCTTCCACAACCTAAAGCTATCTCACTCATGATTTTACCTAATGTGTGTTGTTTAGCGGTCGAGTTTTGATCATTAAATTTGACAACTAAGCTTGACATACCAACACTTAGTGAGGTTGACCGAGCCATTACTAAAAAATTATTTAACATTTAACTTAATAATCCCATCACGTAGATATCCCTTGTCAACAAGTTCATTATTCTTTGACAAAATCAATTTGCCAGAATCGTTTATAGTGCAAATTTCTTGTTTCCTAACTAAAGTTGCAGAAACTAAATTTTTTCTTGTGTTCGGAACACGTAGATTATTGATGAGAGTTACTTCCTATCCGAATGTGAAAAATAATTCAGCTCTTCCTTTGCCTAGCATTTTAGCATTTGGAAACAATGCCTAGCATTGATGAGAGTTACTTCCTATTGATGAGAGTTACTGCCTAGCATTTTAGCAATTTGCCAGAATCGTTTATAGTGCAAAAATAATTCAGCTCTTCCTTTTCCACAAGTTTTGAACAATGCTTTGTCATAACAAACATGTATCGCGGCACCGGTGTCAAACCACCATTTGGAAATTATGCTTTTCATGTTACGAACGGTAACTATTGCAATGACCTCATCTTTAACTGTGTTGGCTTCCTTTTTTTTTTTAAAAAAAAATATATCGACATTGATTCATTTAATGTACCTTCTTCCTACAATTGTAGCCCTTTCGTTTTGGATGACCTCTTAAATTTATCTTCTCTTTCTTTCGATTAAGTGCATTATTAATGTCGATGTTAGAACCAGACTCCTTACCAAGATACACCTTGGAAGAATCATTCAAAGTAACCTTTTTATTACAGAAACGAAGTTGCTTTTGAATTTCGTCCAAACTATAATCCTTTAAGTCATGTACAAATTTCTTTTTGAAACCATTCCAAGAGGGTGGTAATTTGCAATTATGTCACCTACTTGGAAAGATTTAGGGATCTTCATATTCAAAGAACATATCTTGTTTACAATAACTTGCAACTCATGTTCTTGCACTAATAAAGGCTTTTAATCAGTCATCTTAAACATAGTGACAGGGAACTTGTACGTACTTAAACTTTATATTTAAATACAATAGTGTCCCGTATTTCTTTTGCTGACTTTGTTTTGCTGTACAAATTCTAGAGACTGTCGGATGATGCATTAAGAATATAGCCACAACAAAGCAAGTCATCTTATTCTCCTTTCTTTATTTCCGTTCTTTGTTCATTGTTGTCTTGCTTTATAGGTTCGCAAGTGGTGAAATAGTAAGGAATTAAAACTCCTTTAAAGTAGTAAGAAAAAATTTCATCTTGTGTAGCCAACATGTGAAGTTTGTATTAAAACAATGCTCGGTTGAACACACTAACATTGGTATGCCAAGTTAGTTGTTAAGTTTAGATGTCAAAACACAATTATTGATTTGGTCTACTTAAGTCGGTTTCGGATATCGGATTTAGATTAGGTAGTTGAGAGTCTTAGTACCCTTAAGACGAAGACTAAAGACTACACAAAGACATCATTATATCTTCCTCTACAAAGGTTAGTAGGAGTTGTGACCTTTGGACTCTTATTTTTCTACTTATATATATCATTCGAAACATAGTCAACGACTTTGGTATTTATAGTTTTAAGAAGGAATCATATCAACAAGATTAAACTTTCTCAAGAAAATGTCTTGATTCCGTATACACAAGTTTACTTCGTGTATTTCGAATATAGGATTATAGTGAGGATAGTTTTATACACTTTTCACATCTATGGTTTGCTTGCGAATCAAAGTGCGGAGTTAGTCGAATCTTAGAAATGCTCGATGACCAGTTGTCAACCAGACAAATATAATTTATGTTTTTAACCTTCACAATATATATAAAAGAAAACAATGATAAGAACGAATTCGAACCACTTGGAGGAATTGGTTGTTACTTATATTTGAAATTCTAATGTAAACAAGGGGGTTGTTGAGCAAATTAAAGTAAATTATTATGAAATAAAGAATTATTAAAGATAATAAGGAGTTGAGAATACTCGCTAAGGATTCATCATCAATCATAAGATATGCACTTGAATTAAAACCTAAACTTGTCTCTCATTACCAATATCCCTAAAATACCCCGTCGAAGTGCATATTCCGGTGAATTCCTTGTATCATCACATACCATAGCGATCATCTTCTTCAGAGAATGAATTCTCGTTTGTGTTTGTCAAATATAAAGGAGATGGATTTTGAACATCAGAATGAAGAGGATGACTCATTTGTGGCTCATCTTCTTCAGAGAATGAATTCTCGTTTGTGTTTGCCAAATATAAAGGAGATGGGGTCGACAACCTTTCTTCGTAATGCCTAGAAAAAATAAGTAAACAATAATCAGTCAAATCATTTTTTATTCGAATAAAGATCATTAATATCTTTCAAAATAACATATACGATGGACAGTGAAAGATGTATTTATCACCTTATATATTGTGTTGATGCCACATCCGGCAAAAAACGAATCTTCGAGTTTTCCGAAAGCTTGAAATAACAATCTGAAGAGTTGACCATGCACCTAACATCGTATAACTTTACACACCTACCAATGACCAAATGTGCGTCAAAAGCTATGCATGAAACATGTACTTTTAATATACTTCCCACATTCGATGAATTCCATTCCTCACCTATGCTTTATTTCTTCAATTTCCAATTTAATAACCAGTGAATGCACCAACATCCCAAGTTTCTGATTTTTAAATTGACCAACAACATACAATACCCTTTTGAAGGTAAAAAATATGAGGGTTGGGCCCCATGTCTCTTCATCCCCAAGAACACTTTTAAAGATTTATCAAACTCCTCATTTGCACAATGAATATTAGTTTCGTCGCTCCAATTGAATTATTCTCTTGTGCTCTGCAAATGAACATAAACTTTCTGTTATGGGCCTAGATCTTATAAACTAAAATTAATGAGGACAGACTTTCGGGGCTGGTTAAAATCCATTTTTTTATAAACAAAATTGAAAAAGGAGTACATTAAAATGCTCTCATCATAATACTTTTTCAGTATTGTTTTTTCAAATATTTTTTTTCTTTATGAAACTAAGGTATTTTGTTGTGCAGAATTTTTTGTCCCTTTAAAAATGGGTCAAATCAGATTAAATCATAGAGAGAAGAAATATTTTGCACAGTAGAAAACAACTAAACAATAAATAAAAAAATTGACACAAATATTTTACCTTTAAATATTTAGTAACAACAAAATTAGTGATGTTTTTGACTAAGATAAATGATATGGTGATCTTGATGAGATAGAAGCATAAAAGAGGTTTTATGTAGAAGAAGAACCATTATCAAGAGTTTTATGACAGGGAATACCCAAGACTCTATGTTTTGATGTTTTTATGACATAGAGAGTTCTGAAGCTATGATTTTGAAGAAGATTGAACACATGGTGGTTTTTCTTAGAATTGCATGTGGGCATTGATGTTTTTACAGAGGATTTTTATCAAACGAAAGAGATGGAAAAGATGTTTTCATACAAAGCGAATAACTTTCTTTTTACCCCTGTAAGGTTTTTGATTTGCACAACTTTTTAACATAAAAAGATGTGAAATTATTTTTCATTAATAAAAGTTAAATAAATTTATAAATTTTTTTTGAAGCATAATAAGCATTAATTATAAATTAAAGTACTGTTACACGGTGAAAAGTTGTTCCCATAAAATCATCAGTAACAATGTCTTTTAAGAAGTCGGGAGTACTAAATTCCCAGATTTTAGTAGTGAAATTCCCGGCGTGACTAGAATCTGCTGCGTGATTTGCGAGCCCATCATCAGCCTGGTTGCCCTCCCTATGTTTATGTTTTATAGTGGAATGGGAAATTGACCGCATGAGATGTCTTATTTCAAAAATCATACCTGTGATGTAATACGGCGGTTCGATTTCTCCGTTGATAAATTTTACCAAGTTCGAGGAGTCGGTTTCAAAACAAACCTTTTGCCAGTCCCTGCTTGTTGTTGTTCTTGTCGCCATTAGCATTGCCCAAGTCTCTGCCATCATGGCGGTGGTGATACCAAGCGGTTGCGCCATTGATGTGATTGTCTCCGCCGAAGAGTCACGACATATGAATCCAGCTCCAGCGTATCCCGGGTGTCCTCTTACCGCGCCATCAGTATTGATTTTAATCCACCCCAATAGTGGAGGATCCCAACCTACCGATATAATGGTCGTTGTGCGTGTGTGGAGATTCGGATTATCCCTCGGTTGCGTATCCGGCAAATGCGGAGGAAGAACCTTATTTGCCCACGTGAACTCCTGTTGTAGTTGTAGTGCAACATGCATAATGTTGAGTGGTTGTTGTTTCCTTTTCCTGTATATCAGTTCATTTATCGCTAGCCAGAGCGACCATAAAAGGAAGCAAAACACTGTGATGATGTAATCCGGTAATTTGGTGTTGAGGAGTTGGGGGATCGAGGTTGAATGCGATATCGGTGGTGGTGGTACTCGTCTGAAGCAGGGGTCTCTCATAAGGTGGCTAGATAAAAGGTTCCATGCGGATACAACAACTGGACATTGCAGGAGGATATGTTGAGCGGTTTCAGGTACCAGTTGACAGATTGGACACAAATTGAGTGGGGTGAGGTGGATACGGTGAAGAATGGTGAAGGTCGGAAGGCCTTCATTCAATGCTTTCCACAAGAAAAGCTGTATTTTTGGAGGACAAGGTAATGTCCATAGGAATTTGGTGGGTGGGAGAGTGTTCAATGTCGATGGGTTGTGAAATCCAGCAAGGCAAGCATATCCTGAACTGGTGGAGTAATGTCCAGTTGAAG
>JAJJMA010347138.1:0-13682 GCA_023529015.1 Papaver nudicaule
ATGAATTCCTGGCCTTGGCCCGCGGCCAAGGCCACTCCTACACACCCCCTATGCGTGTCCCTAAAAGCGCCACACTCACGTTGGCCACAGAGTCATAGTCACACGACACTGCTCAAACTCAACACAACCATGCAACGCCTGCACATCACTCGAGATATCAAAACATCACACGGGGGCATAACTTTAGGGGTATTGGTCTGGCGGTCTACGGCAGTTAGAAAGAAACTGATAGAGATGATGGACAGTTACGAGAAGGTGGTGCTGATTGGACATGTTCTACACGACTCTAACAGTTACAGAATACAACTCATGTCCTCCACTCCTCCACTCTTCCACGACTTCCACCTTCTCTGTCGAGAGATCAGGGTGAGTTCAACACTATAAATAGAGGCTTCCTCTATCTTCCAAGGCAGAACATCTTTCTAGAGCATTCAGAGACATTCTCAGAGCAGAAACACCTGAGCAATACAACACGCTTCTAGCCTTGGAGATTTCCAGTCGGCCTCACGACGGAGATCCCGAACTCTCACACCCAAAAACACACAACCTCAACCTGATTTCAAGTTTCTTCGCTGTTTCCCTCCCTAGATCAACCTCTATCCTCTCTGTGATCGAAGCAGGACGTGAACGGCCATTGACTTGGTTTAGGCTCATCTTGTTCGACTTTGATCTTGAGCACTATGAAAGTACCCAGAGACGGTGCATTGTTTTTCCAGGTAAAAACACATAGTATACTAACTGTTAAGAATGATGTGAGTAAACTTAAATGATCACATCAAGGACCCTCGTTCCAGGCTCTCTCTTGGATCAGAGTAGTAAGCCTAAGGAATTCACCGAATCCCTCAGCTGATGTGATAAGATACTTATCTAAGTGAAAAATATAAATCAATGAATTCACTAAGTTAACTGACAATAATGAGAAACAAAGCTAAGTTATCAATAAACACAAAGATATAACAAGGTTCGGCACAGTGTGTGCTTTACATCCTAGGGGAGACAATCTATACGACTTTATTATCTAATCGAAAGATTGCAATGGTGTATTTATGAACTAGGATATGGATTTCTTCTCCTCTGTTGAGTGACAATGCTATACTTGTATTTTTACCCTAAGTTTGTGCGACCCTTTCTCAATGGTTGAGTTGGGTATTTATATTAGTTTGGTGGAGATTCCTTATTTGCTATCCTCGGTTTCTTCTATTATTTGATGCTCCTTGTTGACTCTTTGAACTCGGGCACCGCCTTCGTTATCCACTCCCAGGGTGACACCTCTCTAATGGAGGTTATCTTCGTTATGGTTATTCTACTGTATTCTCGATGTTCCAATGTCTGACCCATGGGTTACTTTTCACCGCGTACCTTTCCCATTCGTTGGTCAACACGTGTCTCTGTTCTTCTGACGATGTATTGAATGTTGAAGTGACCACTGCAACACGCTTCTGCCATGCCTGTGCCTACCAAGGCTATATTCATCATGGCTCTCTATTTTCATCATCCCTCATGGTGAGATAAAAGTAAACTTTGGGGAGGTTTATATGCTCGGTTTCTCCTTGTTATCGTGCCCCCAGTTCTCAGATTGGGCCACGTGTCCATCGAAGATTATGTATTAACAATTTGCCCCTTTTTTAGTTATTACCTGGGGTAATTATTGAAGAAAACCTTCATTTTATGACCCCACTTTCCTACTTTTGATACGTGGTCCCTTCCTTTGATCGTGTGCTAACTCCTCATCATATCTCGCGTTATTTTATGCCCCCACTTTCCTACTTTTGATATGTGGTCCCTTCATTTCCTCATTTTACACTTAACTGGACTGACTCTTCGTTTTCGGGGAGGAGAGAGGGTAGTTCTTTGGCCGGCACCTCTGCTGCTGGCTTCGGTAGTCCTTCTCGGGTTGCTATTACTCCTCGTTCTTAAGACCCTGTGAGCAGGAGGGCCGCTTTGTTATTGGAGTCTGACGAAGATATTTTCTATCATTGTTATAAACCTTCGCATTACTCTTGCTCTGTGAATCCTCCGCTGCTTAGTCCTGATGAGAGATATCGAATGAAGAGTGCCTTGGATCTTCAATTCTCGAATTACATGAATTTTTTATGGATCCTGCTCGTTCCAACATCTTAGGTGAGACACCTAGTCCTGAGAGTGTGAAGGGGAGGATGAAGCAATTTATTAGGCCCCTTCCACAACTGAACTTGTAATGGGTAATTAATCTTTCCCAGTTTGTATCCTTGGTTTCGCTTTTCTTCTTCGTTCCGTTTTGATGTTTGGTTGTATTTTTCCTTGCCCGGTGTAGCTGTCCGAGCAATTGCGTTGTTCTTCTTTGATGGTGAGCTTTTATGAAGCCAAGTATGCCAAGCTGGAGAATTATGCCAGCCAGGTTATATCCGATCGTGATAATGCAGTGAAGCGCTACCAAGAGGTCCAGCAGCTCCAACGAAGTGATGCCACGTCATCAAAAGTAGTCGATCTTGAAAAGGAACTTTCAGATCTGAAGGTGGAGTTGGAGAAAACTCGCTCTGCTGAGGATTCGGCAGAGAAAACTCGTGGTGTGGCTGAATCTTCGTTGGTCAAGGAAGCAGAGAAGTCTAAAAGTAAGTAAATCCCTGCTCCCGCCTTGTTTCTTTTATTTTTGTTGTTCATGTGTTTAATGTATAGTCTTGCTATCAGTCGTCGATTCCCGTGTTGGAGAGCTTAGTGACACTTGCCATCAACTTTGCCAAGATTTGTGGAATTTCCAACAGAAAAGTGATAGGTTCTTAGTTTTGAGCCGTGGTT
Organism: Papaver nudicaule; assembly: GCA_023529015.1. NCBI lineage: Eukaryota > Viridiplantae > Streptophyta > Magnoliopsida > Ranunculales > Papaveraceae > Papaver > Papaver nudicaule. The sequence goes on from JAJJMA010347138.1 coordinate 2,776, forward strand.
TTGAGACTCAATTGGAGATATCACGGTCTCATAACACCGAAGTTGTTAAAGAGATGGATGAACTTCGGGCTTCTTCTGAGCACACTATTTCTAAGCTGAAAGAAGAGGTACGTGTTTTGCAGCTTCGTGTTAGTCGTCAGGAAGAGAATAATAATACTGCTCGTAGAGAACTGGATGCCTTACGCGAATCATCAGCAAGTACTATTTCTGAATGAAATAAATTATACACGAAGGTGAAACAATTGGAAGAGGAACTTGACAAATCACGTCGTTCTTCGTCTCTGGGTTCTGGTATCCCTGCTTCGACCGTAATGGATTTGAATAAGAGGATTTATGAGTCTGATAATCGCGTTATTTAGATTCACTAACCTCTTGAATGTGAAGCTGGATGTCTTCGTTTGCTCTTCGATCTTCTTCAACTCTTCAAATAATGATTCTAAATCCTACCAAAATCTTCCACAACCTAAAACTAACTTAATGAAGTATTTACCTAATGTGTGTTGCAAGCGGTTGAGTTTTGATCACTAAATTTGACAACTAAGCTGGACATACCAACACTTGGTGAGGTTGACCGAGCCATGCTCTAACACCTAAGTTCAAAGATATTAAACTTTGTACTCATGCTATGTTTATATGACACCATAATCCATACATATATCCCTAATCCCATAGTCTAGACCGCTTACCGGAGCCGGCGTAGGAAGAGTGAAGGAATCACCTTCTGCCCCTTAACCCGCATCACTACAAATGTATCCCATATAGACAGACCAACCCACTTTCCGACACCTTTGTTGTCCGGAAGTCCCTTATATAAAACGACTTAATAATACGACCTTGTCATGCTAGACTATTAATGGGTATGTCCTCCCTCTGGTGTTCGAGCAAAGGGTCACATGTTGTTTATTCTAATAAGATCTTCACTTCTACCTTGCCTTATATACTTGCGTTATATACTTGGTCAGTTGATTAGTATTTCTAACAACTACAATTAGAACTCGACGGTTATTAAGTAACCACACTGAATGTGGGCTGATACTAAGTATCCCTTTAATTATATATGATCACCATACTGCTTGGTTTTTCAGCACCATCTACCTTTTTTACATTGTGAGTAATTTACCTGTTTGCTCTTACACCCTTACCTAAAATAAAAAGTAACTTCAATTAAAACACTAGATTTGGCCATTCCATACCTACCGTGGAAGGCTCAAACACCACATCTTAATGGACAAAGGTGCAAATTGCACCTTTGTCCATCGATTCCTACCTTGAGCCGCGTGGACTACACTGGTCCGCTGAGCGTACTTCCTTGGTTCCCTGTGCCGGGCTATATTAATCCAACGACCATATTCCCATCTCCTATATATACCCATCAAACTCAATTCCAAAATCACACCGTAATCACACATAATCAACATAAAGTTCCTTATAAGCTCATTGTAACTGTCTAAAATCCCATTACTAGATCTTAGACTGTACACCCAAATATTATGATCATACACAACATATAAGCTACAATACATCATAAGAATAACATAACAATTCATAGAAGAGAGGGTTAAAGATACTTGACACAGAGTTACTTGGTTCTTCCTCCTTAATTAGAGGCTTTCATCCAAGGGAATCCATTACTTCAAGTTTAAGTACACCACTCACCTCACTTAGATTTGTTAACACTTTATTTCTCAAGATCTCAACTCACACAGCACTGGGCTAGGGAGAGCAAGGAGATTGCACTACTTTTCCTCTCTCTAGACCAGACTGAAATTCGCTCAACCCCTCTCAAGTGACGGGTCTCTCTCCTTTTATAGACGATTTACATAGTGGGCTACAGCTAATAGTGATAATGACATGTCTGACACTTATTTTGTCTCCATTCGCCGACTAGCTATCTCGGCGACCTCCAACTTCATTTCAGATCCCTCAACGACTAACTCTTCACGTGGATAAGGATTGCTGACGCGTCTTCCACTGAGTCAAAGAGTCAACTATGATAATATATCCGTTCTGATCTTACTTAAATGCTCAACTACTTTCCACCTACCAAATCTTGTCGTCTTCTATATTCGCTGATGTGTACTTCGCCAATCTGTTCCCCTTGAACGATCGTTGATATCCTCTTCGTTGTAATATACTTATATCTTCTTCAGTCTTAGTCGGCGAAGTACTTCACAAGTGATTCCATACTTCTCTGTGGTAATTGGTGTATGCTAATTCACCTCTAGGATGCTTTCATAAGGTGAAAGTATTTTCTACTCTCACATTTTGCCTCTTTCGTTTCCAAGAGCTTGTACTGGTCTGATAATACCTGATGCTCTCATCTTGTCAATCTCAGCTTCTAATGCTTCCTTATAAACTGGAGTTAACTTTCTTATGCGCTGCTTGAAGGGTCTAACTTTTGGGTCAATATCCAGTTTATGACATGCTAAATCTGGGTCAATACCCGATATTTCATCCATTCTCCAAGCAAAAACATCTGCATATTCTCTAACAAATGTCTCTAGCTGCTCTAACTCTTCCTTGTTAATCAAAGTACCAATCTTTACCATCTCAGGGTCTTCAACTTCGCCGATGTTTATACCTATTGTGGGCTCTACAGTTGTGAAATGTAATTCAGGTTCTCTCATCGGCGAAGGTTCCTTTAATTGCTATAATGACGCTGCAACTGACATTTCCGAACTTTCTCCCGCTTTCACAAAATGAACATATTTTGATGGGTCGGCGACTAGCTCTTTGAGGAGCTCCTTAATGACCTCTTTCCATTGTTTCTTCTTCTCATTCAGTCTCGCTTTTCTGGTTTCACGCATCTTAACATCCACTTCATTACAAGCCTTTGCCTCAGCTGGATCCCCAATATATTCGGCGACTCCCACAGGTGTTGGGAACCTTAAACGCTGATGATAAGTGGAGGGAACCCCTTTTAAACTGTGCAACCATGGTCTCCCAAGAATGGCGGCATACGACGAATCAACATCTACAACACAAAAGGTAGTGTCCAAGACCAACTCTTTGCAAGTGACAATTTTTAATGTGACCTCTCATTCAGGATTAGATGCAATCCCATTAAATCCATAAATATTGTACTTCGATGACACCAACGACTCCACAGGCGATTCCTTGGAATTCATAGCCTGATAAACTGAATTGAAAAGAATATCTACTGAACTCCCTGGGTCAATAAGTACTCTAGGAAATCTGAATTTTCCCATTTGAATTGTTAGGACCAAAGGATCATTATGATTCCTTCCTTCAGCTGGCACTTCTTCAGCAGAGAAACACACACGAGCTTTCATCCATTCTAACAATGGGGCTTGCTTAACAGCGACACTATAAATCTCCTTCCCCAATCTATCACGCTTATGCACCCTAGACATCACATTGTTTTGAAATTCGTCTCTGGTAATCTTTGAGTGCACAATAAAGAAACAGTCTAATTCCATGAGATCCCGCTCAACTTTCACCTCAAATACATTCACCATAGGGACAGCCTGGATTCGTTGTACCATGATTGGTAGCGGTGGTGGTAGCTCAAGAAACTCCTGGAATTTCCCTTGGCGAAAGAATCTGTGCACTTCTCACTGCACCCCTGTAGAATGGCCAAGGAACTGATGGAACTGACAAAAAGGGTAGTGTTAGTTGGAGGATATTGGGGATTTCCCCTATTATGAGGATATCGAATGTCGTCCCTGCAATCGGAATTTTCAATCTGTCATCAGGCATCAGTATAAGAAGCACGAAGCATTGGAGGGGTGGCGCTTGAAACTCTGGGTGACCTGCTCTACGCTCGCCAAACTTTCGATTGTCGTTGTTGTGCCTCCTATCACCATTCACATACCGCCAATTATCACGTCCACCTTTACCATCATTTCTACCCCTGTTATCTTGTCTATCTCTTCTTTCATAGTGATCTCGCTTATTTGAATTCCATTGCTGGTTGTCGTTAGATTGATGTTGCACCTGCTTCTGCGAAATCTCAGGAACCACAATCGCCGAAGATGACATCTTTGCCAGTCGCACCTGTTCCATTTTGAACCACTCCTTCTTTATTTCTTCTTGCTCAGCATGGGAATAACTCTTAATAAAATGAATTAATTCCGCTTTCTCTTTCTTTTGCCGAAGTTCTTCTTCCTGAGTTTCCTCAAAGGACATCCATTCATTCTGCTTAGTTCGTAGTGTCTTCATATCTTTTGGGGTGTCCCAATAAAAAGCTTTAAAAATAGGATCAGTTGATTCCATGGAGCTGATAAATGCTCGAATTTTATCTTTGTCGGAGACTGCTGACCCCACCTCACTACTAAGTTTTCTCCATCTTGTAATATGACTCTTACATGTCTCCGAAGGTCGCTTCTTGACGGCGAACAATTTTTCTACTCCTGGCCGACTACGGTTATTTTGGATATACGTTATTAGAAACAATGCTTCTAACTCTTTGAATGAATCAATTGACTCCACTTCTAAACCATCAAACCAGGCCAAAGCCTCTTCTTTGAGAGTGGCAGGAAATGTTTTACACATTATTGAATCCCAATCAGTCCATGATGCTAAGTCTCGCTTGTAACTTCTCAAATGTTGAGCTGGATCTCCAGTTCCATCAAAGATTGATGCAAAGGATGGCATCACAAACTTCCTAGATATGTATCCTGTTGTGATTTTGTGCGTGAAAGGTGTCTTTTTGTCCTTTGAGATTGCTTTTGCCATCTTAAGATCTTTCGGCGACTCTGCCATAGTAGCCACTTACCTTCGCAATCGCCACAACTCCCTTCTCACAGTGTCGTTCATTCCGTCGTCATTTCCAGAGTCAAGACTTTCGTCGCCTTTCTTTGGATCCTCAACCTTCCCACTCTTTTATCCAAATTTCGCTGAAGTGCTCGATATATCCACTTCTTTTCCCTTGTTTTTCCTTGAATGAATAATAGGTTGTGATTGAGATGCATGACTCCTATTCTGATTCAGCATAAGTCTTCTGTTTTCTTCCATTATCTCCCTATTACTTTTGAGGACCAGTTCCATCTGTAATTGCATCTGCAGTTGCATCTGTGCTTGGTTCCTGGTGCTGACTTCAAGAAACTTCTGTAACATGGTCTATGTGACACTAGTAGATCCTGCATTCTCCCCATGAATGAGTATGGGCTGGATTGGAGATTCACCAGCTGCAACTACTGCACCTTCGCCCACACCATTCAGAACTTTACCCACTATTGCCGACGGTTCACTGACGACCTTTGGAATTGCACTTGCTGCATTGGATGAGTCGCCGACAATCTTTGGAATTGTATCTGCTGTAATGGATGAGTCACTACACCAGATTTGCCGTTTTGCAATGGATATATCCGTTGCACATATTTTGTGCCACAGTTATAGCCGTTCTAAAAACGGTGTTGCACATGTGAGCAACATATTTTGCAACGGATATATCCGTGGCACAATATATTTTCTTCCGTTGCACAGAGCTAATTTGAGCCACGGTTATTTTATTTTGAGCAACGAATATATCAGTTGCAAAATAATTAATAAGAATTAAAAAAAAATTAATATTAAAAAACTAGGATACAAATGTATCCTGGACCCAATAATTAGAATACTAGATCCAAATTACATTCACAAGTAAAATTAGAAAAACATATTTGTGTCTGTTGCATAACAATGGTTCTTGCTTACAAATTTTAACAAAATCTAGATTGTACAACTGACAGATAAAAACAATGAGAACTACGCAGATGCTAGATGATACTTATTCATTGTGATAACTGAATTCATTGTGTTAAGGTAAACCAAAGTACCAATTACCATCCCGGTTGTAGTTCGCCCACGCCCCATTTGGCAGTTGAAAACTAATTCAGTTTTTAAATCTGCTTATGATATCCGACATACCTGAAAAATTGGGCCAATGCAATGTTCAACTCTATATGTTTATATAAGTCTAAGGAACAATTACAAGTACTTTCAAATAATGTAAAGACTAACCAAAATGTCAAAATCCCGCTCCTTTGGTGACTTTTCATCTATTGGAACTCGTTCGTAATCAACCATGTACCCTTCTTCTTGAAGTTCCTCATAGACCTAAAGTGTATCACATAAGAACTGTAATTAAAGAGTCTTAACTCTTAACACTTAATTATATCCTCAGGGATATTCAAGTAATACTGTAATAGTATACCTCAAGAGGTGTCTTCACAGAATCATGTATAACAGGTTCCCATTGGTCCACCATCTGACCATCTGGCAGTTCATCAGTTACAAAAATCTTACTTCCATATCTGCTTAATCATGGACATATGCTATTATAATGGGCAAGAATAAAAGCAGTGAAGAAAATCAGTTCCAGATACAAAAAATAGTAAAAGACAACTAAATGAAGTACCGTGCAGCTTCTTGCAGGATATCGTCTTTCAAGCGTGCTTCCATTTGTTACGAGAAATACAAATATAAGGTAACAGATATACAAAAATGTAAAAATCAGATATAAAACTGGTACTTGACCAATTTGCCCAACTGGTAGCTTCGTCGACATTTAAGCCCTCGTCTAAATAAAGAAAGTACCCGCGTTATCTTTTTTTTTTTTTAATTTCTTTTCGTCATACACTTATGTGCAACAGATATACCAATTTGTGCAACGGATTTTGTTGTGCAACGGATATATCCGTTTCACATTGAAAAATGGAAGTGTTGCTGAATGCAGGATCTAGTGTAGTGAGTCACCGACAACCTTTGGATTTGTATCTACTGCAATAGAAGAGTCGCCGACAACACCCATATCATGACCTTTACCCATCCTCTGCACAAAGTTACTAGCTTCAGCGTTTGTATCTACTTCTTCGAGATCATTCAGCTGTTGTTCCCGCGACTGCTGGACTGACCCTCCATTCAAGAAAGAATTTCCCAAGCTGGGAAGCTGCATTGTTCCGCTCCTGCTTCTGGTATTGTGCTGAGTAGAAAATACTAATGGATGATCCTTCATAGGGTACTTCGGAGGCTTACTTGCCGACGCCTGATTGCCTTTGCTTTTAGACCCCATTCGCTGAAACTCTGCAAGACAAGACAAATGCACCTCCTGACAATACCAGACTGAACGTACTGATAGTTAATGCCAAGCAAGTTAGTGGAGGCAGTTGGAATACTTTTCAGAATATGACCTAGTATATGACAAAAAATGGCAGATAAAGTTGTACCATATGAAGAATGTGACCTAAATTAGGTGAGCATGGACTAAAATGAAAATGTACCCTAAAAATTTAAAGGATCTCAAAACACCAACAATCTTTGGCAACTAACATTTTGGATCGAAAGTTGTACGGCGATTAGTTTTTTGAAAGAACTTACAAAATAACCTTAAGATGTCATCAAGAACCCAGAAATCACAAACAAACTTTCCCAAGCTAATAAACTTCACATACATAACTAACCAAACTTGCAAACAAGCATTAGACTAGCATGATGACCTAAATCTTGGTGTCGCAACGAGTATACGAATCTAATCAAGTAACTAGAAATACCTAAATGAACAATTTATTTCGCAGACCAACTCACTTAGCCGAAAAACAAGCCAAAGATGGTTTTAACAGAACTGAAACGTGCCTAAAAAGGGAATATTTCACAGACAGATATTACGGTTGACTTGGAACCTTCCAAAAATAACATGATTTCATGGAGACATACAATAAAGACGGTAATTTATAGTTAAGCATGTTGTCTAAGCCAAAAACATCATGAATCGAGTAACGATGAACAAACATGTAAAAAACAAGTTCAAGCCTCTTCTAGCGCCAAAGTGTAACTGCCTAAATCCCATTACTAGATCTTAGACAGTACACCCAAATATTATGATCATACACAACATATAAGCTACACTACATCATAAGAATAACATAACAGTTCAGAGAAGAGAGGGTTAAAGATACCTGACACAGATTTACTTAGTTCTTCTTCCTTAATTAGAGGCTTCATCCAAGGGAATTCATTACTTCAAGTTTAAGTACATCACTCACCTCACTTAGATTTGTTAACACTTTCTTTCTCGAGATCTCAACTCACACAACACTGGGCTAGGGAGAGCAAGGAGATTGCACTACTTTTCCTCTCTCTAGACCAGACTGAAATTCGCTCAACCCCTCTCAAGTGAGGGGTCACTCTCCTTTTATAGACGATTTACACAGTGGGCTACAACTAATAGTGATAATGACATGTCTGACACTTATTTTGTCTCTATTCGTAGACTAGCTATCTCGGCGACCTCAAACTTCATTTCAGATGCCTCATCGACTAACTCTTCATGTGGATAAGGATTGCTGACGCGTCTTCCACTGTGTCAAAGAGTTAACTGTGACAATATATCCGTTCTGATCTTCCTTAAATGCTCAACTAATTTCCACCTACCAAATCCTGCTGTCTTCTACATTCGCTGATGTAACTTCTCCAATCCGTTCTCCTTGAATGATCGCTGATATCCCTTTCGCTGTAATATACTTATATCTTCTTCAGTCTTAGTCGGCGAAGTACTTCACAAGTGATTCCATACTTTTCTGTGGTAATTGGTGTATGCTACTTCACCTCTAGGATGCTTTCATAAGGTGAAGGTATTTTCCACTCTCCCACTCATTTAAGTTTTCTGTAATCTCGGACTAATCTCTTGAAATACGGATGCTCGAGTTCGTGGTTCTAAGTGTACAACCAAAGAATATGTAGCTTTTTCTAGAGCATATGTGCATGTCACACACAATCCAATCATTGATGTGCAAAACCAGCAGTCGATTTGACGGTGGATTTTTGAAATGTTCACTGCAGATGCTGAGAGCCAGACCAACGACAAACTGCTGGGTTGTCGAGTCATTTTAGTACACTTAGCAAAGCGATATCCGAATTTGTAGTTTTAGTAATGGCAACCAACGGTGAAACTGGTGAGGAAATGGTAAGATAACACTCAAAGCTTTTTACTGAAATTATACGTTTATTAACTTATTTTGATCCTGAATGAGATTATTGTTTGTGAATTCGAAGGTCCAAAGAACTCTATTGGTATGACAGACATCTTACGGCAAAAGTTTTCAGTTTCGCCCTTGTTTCAACATCCTTACAAGGCTCAACAAATTCAACCCTTTTCTGTTGGATTGGTATGTTTTAGCTGTATGAAGACGTTGATTTAATGATCTTAATTAGTTTGTCTCTAAGTAGTATTAGTCGAACATGGTAACTTCAACGAAAATCCCAGAAACTTATTAGTCTCCTGTTTATTTTCATTTTTCATAACCTTCCTTCAAACCAGTAATAAATCTCAATTTTTCTTTGCCTTGGTCAATCTTAGAGTATATGCTTTTTAGGGTTGCCTAAAAAAATTAAGGAAAGATTATGATCCGTCATATTTGGTCATTGTCACTAATGGCCCATCATATGTTGCTGCCGAGGTTGATGGATCATCCTTTAACTATGATTTCAAAGGGTAGTGAATATCAATAGATCCCTAGCTGGGGTGGAGAGAGTCAAGGAGGAAGAAGCTCAAACTTTAGCATTTAATCCTGGAGGGACTAAAGTTCTGGTGCAATTTTCTGCAGTCAGGAACTCTGTTAGTAATGCAATTGACGCTTCAAATAGGGGTCCACGTAATTTTGGAATTCCTCATTATTTTTTTCGGGAACCCTAAAATTTGACCGTTCAATGTTTGTTTCTGACATTTTTGACCGATTTATTATTATTTTTATTATTATTATTATTTTTTTTTTCTGTTTTTGGCCGGTCAATTTTTTTTTTTGGAAAAATTACCAGTCAGTAAGGGCTGAAGGAGATGATAATGACAGTCACGTGATAATAAAGTGACCAGTCATATGATAGGCAGAGTGGAAGGTAATGTTGACTTTTTAGGTCATTATTGGTGCATTCTGGGGTTTATAGCCTTTGGCTATTTGATAGTTTGAAGCTATTGCTTTAGATATGAAATTTTAAAGATGTACTTTTACAAATCAATGTAGTTATTTTGAAGATATGTTTGAAGTTATAAAGCAAAGAGTTCAATGAAGAGGTTATTAGAGTTCTATGATGGGCTTTGGAAGAGTATCCCTCCAGATATCTTCGGTTGTATTGGGGGAAATACAAGTTACATTCTGTTAGTGCAAATTAAGTTCATAGCCTTTGGTTATTTAGGATGCTATTTTGCAGAGGAAAATAACGCTTAGTATAGCTTTGCAGAGACCATTGGTGCTTCTTATTTCTTAAAGTTTCCAGCTTTGGCTAGTTTTGGTTACAAATGTAGGGCCATTGAAAAGGTTTTATATAGCTCTGAAGGGCTAATGACGTTCCAAATGATGTTTGTACCTACTTTAGAGCTATAAAAGCTAACAATTATGGCGATGCAATACTCATTTTATTTGCCTACCTTTGGGGGACACGTTTTTGGGCTTAGGTAATTAAGCTTGGTTGGAGCCCTAGGGATTAAAGTTAGTTAGAGCTCCATATGTTGCTAGTAATATCTTAGGCGGGCTATGGTGTGATCCTTTATCTGCTTCAAGCCTCTAGCTTTGATTTACATCATTTTTTTAAACTGGTTCTGACTCGATTGAGTCTGACTTGACTGCGTCTCTCTCAACTCAACTGACTCGGCTGAGTCTGAATCATGTTTGTTCTTTGAGTCAGATCTGATTCAACTAACTCATGTTTTTGCCATTTTTTTTTCGAGTCAGTAACGTTTTAATAACTGACTCAGATGAGTCCAAATCAGAGGTTAGGTTTGAGTTAGTGGTCGAGTCAGTTCAAACTCAAAATAAAAAACAAATACTCTGACATTTGACTCGAGACGGGTCAGTTTCAGACACCGAATCAGTAAAAAACAAACACCCAGTGATCGAGTCGTCCTTGCTTTTAGTTTCTTGCGCTCTTTTGGACTTGTCTTCGGTTTCTTTTGTTTTTGGGGGCTCTTGGGC
>JAJJMA010347151.1:0-17377 GCA_023529015.1 Papaver nudicaule
CAGGAATAGACAGCTCGACCTTAAATCACTAAGGGAGCAGTTTAGCGAAACTGCAGCGCGGGAACAACAGGGGTTTGGGGATATCTAAAGAAACTTGCAGGCATACGGCTGCGGCGTACTTGCTCTATCTCATTGGGTGTGTCATCTTCCCCAACAAGACAGGTAGTAGGGTCGATGTCAACTATTTACAGTTGCTGGAGGATCTTGACAAGGCCAAGACCTACGCTTGGGGAACTGCATGCCTTGCATTCCTTCTGAAGGAGATGAGGACTGCCTCGAGGAAATATACTGCTCAAATTGGAGGAAATGTTGCTATACTTCAGGTAATTCTATCACCATAAACCTCGATTCCCAATTTTGTATTTCGCTTGCAACTTCTAACATTTTGTGTAATATATTTAGGTTTGGGGTTACGAACATTTCCCGGAAATCAAGCGAGCAACTAAAGATGATAAATGAGAATCGACTGAAGGTTATGGGAAGAGGAGGATATACACTTGAGGTCAAACTCAGGCGAGAAAACACATCCAAGCACAAGAATTGATTGACCTCCGGATTCAGTTCGACAACATTACGGTTGATGACATTACCTTTGATCCATGGAAGGATAATCCGGATATATCCCGTGTCCCGCTGAGATGGTTTTTTGGGGGTTTGTGGCACCCTCTTGACTATGTGATGTATAATCCAACTCGTGTACTGCGTCAACTAGGGAGGGTACAAGGAGAACCTTGGAGGATGATGCGCGAAGGGTGGAACAAAATTGATATTGATAGTTGCGGATGGACAGAAGATTCAATCACGGTAGAACACAACAAAGCTCCAACCATAGCAACTCAGTGGAATGTGAGAAATGAGTTTATCTTGAATATTGGCGAATGGGTTGTGGGACAGGGTGATGTGGCGCCGGAATACATGGAATGGTACTGGAATGTTTCTCACCCCTTTGTGATTCGTCAACATGGGAATCAGCCAATATCAACTAGATTACCTACAAGGAATATAAGTTACACTACTGGTTTAGACAAATAAAATTTCATTAACTAACAACTTAATGGATTACATCGAAATTAAATCAACAAACATTCCAGCGAATGAGGAAACTCTTTAGTTCGGCGTAATGTGGTTCGTACTCGAAATCTTGACCTTTCCCTTGTTTCCATACCTTTAAAGTCGCAGTATATACTTCATCCTCCGTAACATCTTTCCCAAGTTGAGCTCCGACCAAGCGACGAAAGTGCATAAAATCACGTGCGTTGGTGTATGATCCACCATCGATCTGACAGGCCTCTTGCATCTCGCACGTATTGTTTTGATTGATACTGGAAGTCTTCTTCGATATAAATCCAAATGGAGTTCCAGTTGATGTCTTTGCACGATTTCGATATAAAATACTTCGATATATTGTTTTGTTTACCACGACTTTTTTGTAATTCATAATAGAACATAACGTCTTTACAAAGACGTAGATCTTCTTCCAACGTAAACGGAGCAAAACTAGCTTTCTTTCGTGTTGATGGTGGAGGAGATAATGGTTTTTGAGATGGAGTACACTCATAAAAGTATTCATGAACTAGATTATGAGTGAAGTTTCGATAACGTGTACGAGGAGGAGGAGATGATGGAGGAGGTGTTGAGATAGGTTCCTTCGGTTTCCGTAACAAAGAAAGTATTTGTTGTGGTGATCGAATGACCCTTTTGTTATTTGAAGATGAACTTGCCATTGTGGAAGAAGGCAAGATAGGATGGGTTTCAAATTATTATTTTTTTAAAGAAATGGGTTTGGGGAAGATTGAATTTATAGCAACTACTCGGTGGCTTTGGTTGAATGCCCAACGGATATATATTTTTAAAAAAAGTACACATTTTCAGAACGGCTACAGTACTCGGTAGCTCGATTTGGAGGATACTCTACCGAATATAAAGATTCATAAATTTAGGTACATTCGGTGGAGAAATGATCTACCGAATATGAAGATTCAAATTTTTGGGGAAATTTTTAGGCACTTTTACCCAAAAATAGTGTCATTTGGGGATATCTCTATAAAAGAAAAACCTTCTTCCCAACAATAACCACACAAATAACCCAACTTTGTAAGCTCAAACCACTTATATGAGATGGAAAATCCACCAATGACAAACATTGCACAATGGAATGACGAGGAGGATGGGTCGTTGGTAGCTGCGTTCATCATTTTTTACAATAAGCATCCAAATGCTGGTTACGTCTCGTTTTGGAAGGGTGTAGGGGTTCATTAACACAACATCACCGGGAATACCAAAGAACGCACGTGGGAGAAACTAGCAAATAGATTTGACTACATCAAAGGTGATATGAGAGAGCATTGTATAATATGTCAATTGATAGGTTCTCCATTTCAAGACGAACACACTTCGGAAGAAGATGTGAGTATTATCTTCTCGTTTTCCATCTTGAAACAATCATGGTGTATTTGCACACTAAAGTTTTGTTTTTAACAATTTCAGAAATTAGCTTTCAAGACGCTATAGAGGGAGCAGAACGGGGCTCGCAAATTTCGACATGGATGGATTCTGAAGATGCTGCTAAAGCACTCAACGAAATTCATCACCGATTGGCTATTAGTCGATGATCCACACGCCACTTACTAGTTTTGTTTATATGCTAATCGGTAACACTATGGAGTTACCGAATTAAAATTCGGCAGTATATATGTGTTTTACTGCCTACCGAATATATTTACTTTCAAATTTTGGTACTTTATAGCTATTCAGTAACTATATATAGCTACCGAATGTACCTCGTAACTCTCAACCACAACGGTAATTTAATGACAAATGTATCCGTTGGGGCTGGTTCCTCTATTTAAGATTAGTTTCTGCACCCATTTTTTCCTCTCAACCAAAACTGATCTTGCCCTCTCAAAACCAAAACTGATCTTCAAGAAAAATGGGTGATTATATTTGTTTCACCAATGAAGACGAGCTTATGGTTATCAAATCGTTTATTCCAGTGTACCTTGAACGACCAGCAGAACGCCACTCAATGTTTTGGAAGAGAGTTAAAGAAATCCACGTTGAATTAGATGGGAATCCAAAAGTCCGTAAATGTAGGGAATTAAGCGACGAATTCGACCACCTAAAGATGATCTTCAAAGATTATATTCGGATTCAAAAATGGGTTAGACGATCTCATGGCTCTCGTTCCATTCAAGACCAAGTGAGTATTTTTACACTTCTACTTCCAATGTTCATACAATCTTGAAGGTTGTAACTAACTTCTATTTATCTTGTGGTTCAAGGTGGCACAAACCAATGTACTTTGGGACATACGACATGGAGGCGCATTCAAGCATTTACAACATTATATGTATCTTAAGACGTATGCTCCGACATATCTCCGAGTACTGAGTTCTGAGGTTAGAAGGTCTGGTTAGAAGTAGGGCTTGAGAAGATGAAACTTCCAATGAATTGCAGTGAAATAAGGTTGTATTAACTTTTGGGTGATGCACCATTCGGTAAATCGGGTTACTAAACGAGCTACCGAATATGTACTCGGTAGTTAATTTAAACTTACCGAATATCTGTAACAATATCATGTACCAAAAATCAATACAAATCGGTAACCCAATTAGCTTTCATTGTCTACCGAGTATGCTTTCCTTAAATTTGTTTATACTGACAGAATATGTATGAGCTACCGACTGGTATATAATTAGCATTTTGGAGCTACCGAATATAAGAACAGAAATCCAAACAAGTGCATTTACCATAATATGTTCCAAGTACAAGTTTCATTTAACCCAAAAAGCTTGCTCTAATCAAGATATATTATCAATAAAAGGCCCAAAATTCCTCCACACTAAGATACATACCTTATTCCACATTAGTCGTGCCGCTCGGAAGGGGATGTTGAACCTTTCAATCTTCTATGTTGGACGCATACTTCTCAATCCAAGCACTACAGTGGTTGTCTGGAAAATGGGTTGAATACCCTGCCATGAGAGGTAGGGGACAATCTTCTTTTAACCTCAAACCAATGAAATGGTCGGGGCCTATAAACGCTATGACGACTATTCTACCCATGTTTTCCTCCGTACAAACCAATCTTGTAGGTACAAAAGTCGAACAATGACCTATCCCAATCGATAAATAATGGACAACGCAATCTAATGAGTCCGCAATTAGATATCCACACAATGGCATTCGCATCCAATACTTGGTAGAAACCGTCTTCATATTATTTCGGCCATTAATCCGGACAAGATCATCGTTGAATTGTTTCTATTTATCCCTACGATTACCTTCCAAATTCATTCCAATATAGAATTCCTTGCCCTTGAGGAGTTGCTCTCCCATCTGCTTCCTTGTATATCCCACTGGAGTAAGGTTGTCGACAAAAACTTGTTGTCGTATTCCAAGTTGCTCCACAACGACGTGAAAACCACAATTTCCATCACGTGGAACATCATCGATTGCTAAAACAAACTTTCGTACACATTCCAGAAGTTCTTCTAAATAATGTTGAGAGAGAATGGGAGGACGTACCGTAGTTCTTACCAACACATCACCAACACTCTCCCTTGTCGACGACTTTGGTTTCACTTGCCTTGAACATTCTCCATTGTCAACAATGGGTCGTCCCTTTTTTTTTTGGAACCGGATCTGGTGCAAAGTCAGCTTCAGTGTGCTCATGCAGAGAAGGATCATACTCAGAAGAATTCTGCTGCTTTGTGGCCGAAATCTTCATATTCTTCAACTCCAGTCTTTCTAGTTTTCTTGGTTTAAGGGTTGGCGGTCTTCCTGGTGGCTTTTGCTTCATTGGTTCTTCATCTAAATTTAAGAAGGGGTGCATTGCCACCTCCAAGTCGTCGTGGAGGTTTTGCTTTTGAGAAAAATCGTTATCGTCGTACATTGTAGCGATCCGATGACACAATGGCGTTTCCATAAAAGCAACTTGGGGGTTCTTTGAGGGATTTGGAGTGAAAGATTGTTGCTTCCAAAACGGATCAATGTCATTCATATCAATTCTGTGTACGTACTTACCAAGCTTATGCGGACAAGGTAGTCTGATCCCAGTCATCGTCTTACAATTGCAATTATCATCCGGCACACCGTGCTCCATATACCACTTAAAGTCTTTCATCATGTGATTTGTGGCCCATACCGACACTCTAGAAGTTAAACCACGAAGAAGTGGATGACCTTTGTACTTTTTAAAATATCTTTGCCTACTCCACTCCATTTTTTCCTTTATTCTGGTAAAATCACGCTTGGTGAACTCGTGAATACCATGTTGGAGCGACATAACCCCATTTTGACCTCCTTGAAGAATTCTTTTCAGTCTCCCATGTTGACCCTCCACCACACTTGTTGCCTCGTTCTTATAGTTTTTATAATTATATGTCCATGCACGGACAAACATCTCCTTTAGCGGCAACCACTGTTTTTGAAAATACTCTACTGCCAACTTGTGTTTTGGGTTCTGACTCCACTCGAATATCCAAGCCTCCAGGTTCAGCTCATACTCCGCTTCGGTCATAGACCAAACAATCTTATCCCATCCTTTTTGAAATAGCAAATATAATCGGTTACCATCCTTAAACTCCTCCTCAAACTTTTTTTCCTCTTCCTCTCGTTGTGCATCAGTGAGTTTACTCAGACGTTCCCGTTCCTCTAATCCAATGTCTGCACCTTTTGGACGCCTTTTCGGTTGAATATGCTTTCTGCAACGCGCTCTGATGTTACACTGGATGTGCCAAGTGCAAAGAATATTGTGGGAACCAGGAAATACTTCTTGGATGGTATTCATCAAGGCTTGTTCGTTGTCCGTAACGAAAACGTTTGGAATTTCACCCGGATTGTAAAGACCCTTCACCTTGTTCAACATCCAAACATAACTTGGTTCGATCTCCCTATCCATCAATCCCCAAGCCACGGTGAAACTTTGTTTGTCCGATGTGTGGCAAGCAATATTGATCAACGGCATGTTGTATTTATTGGTTTTGTAGGTGCAGTCAATCAACAAAAATTGGTGGAAGCATCTTGCAAGTTTAATCATATCCGGATGCGCCAAAAAAATACGTTTCACTTCCCCGTTAATGGTTTGTCTTCTCATTGTGTAGTTGTGTTGCTCGCATAACCAAGCCGATTGAGACATAATCAATCGACCATCCCAATCCAGCTTTCTAAACATGGCTTGCGCGGCTTTAACTGTATTCAAAGTAGACAAGTTGTTGGGGTCTTGCTCCCTTATCATAGTGAGGATTTGATTCCCGGTACTTGTGCCCATCATCGCCCTTACAAGATCCATTTGATGTGGAGTCAACTTAGCATAAGGAACGTGCCCAACAAGACTTTCCGGAGCATCATAGTTGTGATAACCATTCATCACTTTCAATCTCCACAATTCATCACGTCCTAGATTATAAAGAAGCTTGAACGGACAATCGGTCTTCTTTGAATGAGTATTGTAGATCATGTCGGTCTTCTTTATAGGCTTATAACCCTTTACTTTATGACTCTCATCCTTCCTACCACACTCACAAATCATTTCAAATCTATTCCACGTTGATTGTCGACCCGTGGTTACTACGCACATGATCTCTTTTGCACGCACCTCAAGCCAAGCCTTTGCATCTTTCTTCTCTTTCCATGTCTAGACGACAAAGTCACAACAATTAGAAAACCAAACCAAACGGGATAAAATCATAGATAAATACAAGTGTAGAGTGTGAGGAGGTATCGGGTAGCAAATATGAATCATATTCAACAACATCATCCTCGGGAAGGTCCCCAAAGGGTACAAGCTACAAAGAAGATTGAAAACATTAGACAACTAAATTGGAAAATTAACAACAATCGGTAGCTCGATGAATATGACAAACTGCCGAGTAGTACTGGAAAGCATCACTCGGTAGCTAATTAAGCCACCGAATATAGATGAGGTTTATCCAATATTCTGTACCAAAAATCATTATGATTCGGTAACCATTTGAGCCACCGAGTACACCTCGGTAGCTTAAAAGTCTACCGAGTATACATTCGGTAGCTTAGAAGAAATTTCGAGCAACCGAATAGTTACTTTATTGTGCATGTACGGATGGTGGTTGGGATATTCGGTGGCTCCATTAATGGTCTGGATCTACCGAATATTCTAACTGCAACATTCAAGGCATGCAAACTTTGATTTTTCATACGTCAATCAACCATTACAAGCTAATGGGTTTCAAATTAGAGAACTACCTGATCATTTGGAGTCGAGTTCACTAGCTTTCCCTTCTTTGATTCTTGATTTTCTTCCAAACACTCTTGTTCATGGCTTTTCTCTAGAATGGTAGAGTTCCAACAATCCATGGCTTCTTTAACGTAAGAGGAATTCGTAGCATGATCATCTTCAAGAGAAGAAGATTCACCCCGCTCAATCTCACTCAAAACAACCATCTCAACAAAACAAAAAAACTTCTTCTTCTTTTTCTTCTTCTTCTTCTCACTCTCTCTCAAAATAACAAAAATAAAACAACCTAAGATAATCGGTGGCTAAGTAGGTTAATTTGTAGTTAGGTTAGCTTAATTAGCTTGTTTTTAGTTAATCGGTAGCCTAATATGTGTGGGGTATTTTAGACACTGAGATAAGGGATAGCCTAATTACACCCGGGTGATCGAGTTTTCAAAAAATTTTGAATTATGCCCCATTCTTTCTACTATGCTCCAATGACGCCCCAATGACGTGAGGTAAAATATAGCATTGAATAAACTTAAACCAATAACATGAGCACAAACAGTGTGAGCTACCTCGTGGTTTGTGGTAAATTTAATCATTGCATCTGGTACGGAGGCATTATGTCAGCACAAACAATGTGGCCGCAAAGTCTTCGGGTTTGTTCCCGGAACATGGATCAATCGTCTACAAGGGTGAAAACGTCCTTTTGGTTGATACCTATTGGAATGAATCTTCCCCCGCACATCACAAACCCTAGTTCACACAAAGCAAATTTCTCAACTAGAATCGCTGGATTTCAAGGTACCTCTCTCCCTGATCAAAATATGTTTAGTTATTGTCGTTTCTTGGATCTGTAATCTCTACTTTTCTTCGTTAGATATAAGCTTGTCAGGGTTTTTGTTTTTTCTTTTGGATATTCTAATAGTTTCTTTTCCATC
Organism: Papaver nudicaule; assembly: GCA_023529015.1. Lineage (NCBI taxonomy): Eukaryota > Viridiplantae > Streptophyta > Magnoliopsida > Ranunculales > Papaveraceae > Papaver > Papaver nudicaule. The sequence continues at coordinate 8,140 of JAJJMA010347151.1, forward strand.
TTGGATGTCGTGTATGAAATGTTATAGGCATTGCTGACTATGCTGAATTAGTTTCTCATTTTTTGCTTTTGCTGATATATATATATATATATATATTTTTTTGAAGTGACTTTGATACTAGCCGGATCGCTTATTAGCATATTGTTGAATTCGATACTGATCCCTCGCCATTTTTTTTAGCATAAAACAATAATTGAAATCTAACTGAATTGGCTTTGATTGTCAAATTTAATTGGTCAGTGTAGAAATTAGATTTTTGGGTTGGTTTTGGTGTTGCTTATAACAGGTTTGAAAACTATGGCGACTTCCATCCTCATGAGCCCTTCAAAGTCTACGAAATTCAACTGGACGATTGAGAACTTTTCTAGATTGAACGACAAGGAATCTCATTATTCTGGTCATTTTGGGACGGGTGGTTGTAAATGGTAGTGCACTACTTTCACATTCATAGTTAAGCTTGTAGAAGTTGATGTTTTAATATTGATGGATTCCAGGATTTCTAACTTTTGCATATACTTTTTTTAGGAAGATACTGATACATCCAAAAGCGTTGAATGGAATGTTTGGGTTGTATCTTATGTCTCAGTGTTCGGGAAAGAAATCTCCTTATGCTGAATTTAGTTTGGCCGTTTTCAATCAAAAAAACCACGAGGAAACTGTGAAACGGGGTACAAATTTTCTCTGCTTCAGACTTCACTAGTTTCTTTACAACAAAAAAAGAGTAATATATTTACGCATTCAATTGTTTTGGTTCCAATTCCTACTTGACGTCCTACTTGAAGCACTGGATAGAATTAACTTGACACCTTATTCGGTCCGCAGATGCAAAACACATTTTTGTTGGTGCTCAAGGTTGGGGTTTTTCAAATATGCTGCCTCTGTCTGATCTCCATGACCCAGACAAAGGATTTATTGTAGATGATACTTGTATACTTCAAGCTAACATTTCGTTTGGTTGGGCTAATAATTCCGAGGTAATGTTACTCTTAGGTTCTGCTTTTATTACCATGTACTCATCTTTAGTAATTTCATTTTGCGTCTTGTGCTCTCTTTAGGTGGTCTCGACTACTCAAACAGTAAAACCTGAAACAGTAGTGTATCCAGATGCACAGGTAAAGTCTGAAACAGTAGTGTATCCAGGTGCTGAGGTAAAATGTGAAACAGTATTGTATCCAGATGCTGGGAAACCCTTCGATATAGACCGAGTTGTTTTCTATGATGAGAATCACGAATTAGTTGGAGGCTTCAGTGTTTTGAGAAGACAGGCATCTCTGTACAGAAGGATATGGTTGAAATATGGGCACATCGCTTCGACCAAAGTATTGTCAGCCACATCATATATTAGCTTAGTAACTGTTGTTACTGATATAATGAACACCGTTCTTGATATGTATCGCTGCCGTTACATCGACGTGTCTGCTGAAATGATTGGTGCATGGGAGCCCAAAATAAGATTGGCCCTGAAACTTGAATTTAACGTTAGTTGGCTCAGAGACCGCTTTAATGATGTTAACAAAGATTACTATAGTGGGCGGATTGAGAAACTTCAGAAGGAAGCGGAGGAGAAAGAAGGGCCTACTCCACTTGTACAGGTGAAGAATGAACCAGATGATGATGTTCAAGAGAGTTTACCTGGCTTCCTGTTTGAAGGGATGTTATAAAGAGTTTACTCTTTAAACATCAATATCTAATGTATCCGTATGGTGTTATTCTTGGTGGGTGGCTGCAAGGGAGGAGAATAGACTTGGTCAATGGAAATTTTATCTGGGATGATAACCTTGCAGTTGGTTTCTTATTTTCTATTGTTGTTTTCTTTTTTCTTCCTGTATTGTTGTTTGTTTTGTTTCATCCACTGCTTGTGGTCCATTTTTCTCCTCCTCCCGATAAATCTTATTCTTTTCTGATCAAAGAATGATTTATGTGATTGTTTACTTCCCGTTTAGATTATAAAAGGTGTTTGAAACGGAATTCGGATTACTCTTTTTTCTATGGAATGGAAAGGTAGCTCTACATTTCATAAAGAACAGTACTTTGTTTCTTACACCTTGGACAATAAAAGCTTTGCCCATGTCTCGTTTTAGTGATTTCTAAGAAATCATTTCTATGATTCGTGCAGCTACTTACCTTCTCCAGTTATATGCAGCTTCCAATAATTTTGTCTGGAAATATGTGATCATAATACCCATTCAACATCAGGTGAATGGGTATGGTGTTATTCTTGGTGGGTGGCTACAAAGGAGGCGAATAGACTTGGTTAATGCAATTTTGATCTAGGATGATATCCTTGCAAGTTATATCTTTTTTTTTTTTTTTTTGGTCCACTCCTGGTGATGGTTAAAATCTTATTCTTTTCGGATCCAAAAATGATCAATGTGATTGTTTACTCTAGTTTAGATTATACAATGTGGTCGTACCAGAATTCGGAGAACTCTTATGTCTATCGAATGCAAAGGTAGTCATAAAGAACAGTACGTACTTCGTTCATTTACACCTTGTACAATTAAAGCTTTGTCCATGCCTGGCTTTAGTCATTTCTGAACATCAGTTCTGTGTTCCGCCTAGCTTTTCCAGTCCATGCTCTTTTTGATACTAATACTGCTCAGAAAAAATTTAGTATCAGAATCCCCATCAACAACAATCACAAACTGATATGGACAAAAGTGGTCAATTCTCTGAAAAAGCAATATGAAATCCTTCTTGTTATTTTTTCATTTCTGATGATGCCCTATCCTACTTTCAAGAGCGGAAAGATGAACTTATGCATCTTCGATAACTCTGATCTGAAGGTGTCATTGTGGTACAATAGTAAAGTCATCCAGTGATGATATCAACAACCTAAGTTCTACTCTGATCAGAAGGTGTCGCTGTGGTACAAGCGATGATACCAGCAACCTAAGTTCTAAACTCGTCAACACTAGGGTGAGGAGATTTTTTTTTTTTCACTGTTTGCCTGCCGACTTATAGGTATTAGGCTCCTTCGAATTGTATTATTTAAAAAAAAAATGTACTCTGATTATTTTATGTGCACGAATCACCTTAGTCTGGGTATACATAAATTAGGAGCCAGAAATCGTTTTGTTACACCTCTACTGGTGTACATATTGTAGCAACCGTGGTTACCCAAGATAAAACTCTCGAGAATCAAATGCCTTTTCAGGTCATGGTTGGCTCGGTGGAAGAGCGTGTGCCTTTCAATCCCGTGGCAAGTTTTAGATCCCCTTTCTAAGTATGACTATAGGCATCTACTAACATTTCCCACGCACACCACGAAACACAAACCCTAGTTTCTGCACAACATCTCTCCATTAGAATTTACAGGTACCTACTTCTATCTCTCTCTTTAATCTTTTCTTTACTATGTTGTTAATAGTGTTAACCATCTTGTATGTGGTTTTGTGCTTCTTCTTTTCATTTTTGTTTGTGTATTCGACAGCAATGAGGGATTATTTTGCATCTCCTTTGCTTCTGTAAGATTTTTTTTTTAGCATAAAACACTACTTGAATAATTTGTATGCAATGGCGAATTCCATTATCATGAGTTCGTCAGACTCTGCTAAATTCATCTGGACGATTGAGAACTTTTCTAACTTGAACGACAGAGAAACTCATGCTTCTGATGTGTTTGTGGTGGGTGGATGTACATGGTACGTAGTGCAATACTTCCTCATTCATCTCTTTGTTTATGTGATAGATGGATCATTTTAACATTTCTAATGTTTGCTTATACTTTCATTAGGTGGATAAGAATATATCCGAAAAAGTTGAATGGGATGTTTGCGATGTATCTTATGCATCTGGATTTGGACAACAAATCTCCTTATGCTGAATACAGTTTGACCATTTTTAATCAGAAAAATCACAAGAAAACAGTGACACAGGGTACACATTTGCTATGTTTTAGACTTCACTGGTATACAAAGAAGAGAGTAGTATCCTGTATATACATATATTGTATGAGTTAGATTGTTTTCCTTCCGATTTCTAATTGAAACAATGAATCATAACTTCAAAACTTATTCGGTATGCAGATAAAAAATATAGATTCATTGGTTCCAAAGGTCGGGGTTCTTCAAAGATGATGCCTCTGTCTGATCTGCATGACCGTGACAAAGGATTTATTGTAGATGATACTTGTATACTTCAGGTTGAGATATCGGTCGGTTGGCCTAATACAAAGGTAATGTTGCACATTTGCGTACTTCTTTTATTAGCGTGTACGAACTACCATGCATTATGCACTTAAGCTAGCAAAGTAATTCCAATTCTTTTGGTCTCTTTAGGTGGCCTCCAGTACTCAAATGGATAAATCTGAAACGGTAGTGTATCCAGATGCTGGGAAACCCTTCGGAGACCAAGTTGTTGCATTCAGTGATGAGAATCATGAAATCATTGGAGGGTTCAGTGTTTTGAGAAGACAAGCATCTTTATACAGAAGGATATGGCTGAAATATGGGCACATCGCTTCGACCAAAGTTTTGCCAGCAACGTCATATAGTAGCTTAGTTGCCGTTGTTACTGATATAATGAACACCATTATTGATATGTATCGCTGCCGTTATATCCACGTGTCTGCTGAACTGATTGCTGACTGGGAGTGCAAAATAAGATTGGCCGAGAAACTTGAATTTAACGTTAGTTGGCTTAGAGACCGCTTTAATGCTGTTAACAAAGATTACAACAGTGGGCGGATTGAGGAACTTCTGAGGGAAGAAGAAGAGAAAGAAGGGCCCACGCCGCTTGTAGTGGTGAAGAATGAACCAGTTGATGATGATATCCAAGAGAGTTTACCTGGATTCCTGTTTGAAGGGATGTTATAAAGTGATTATGGAGGGGGATAGGAAAAAATATTTGAACGAAACATTTGATGATCAAGCGTCACGTGAAGTCAACATTGTTATTCTGGGACGCTGCAGGTTCTCAAGGGAGGCAAATAGACTTGGTTAGTGCAATATTCAATTGGGATGATGATATCCTTGTAAGTTAGTTCCTTCTTTCCCTTTACATTGGTTGCAATGAGCTAATTCAAGACTAAATCATTATCGATGAGTTCGGTTTTGTTTGAAGAACTATTCTATCTAATAAGGCAAAAATAGCTCTTATTTAATAAAGATGTACTTATCTCAGGTGCATTATCTTTGTAGTGTTTGAGGGGTCTTTCTTTCTGAAAGATATATACCTACTTATTCGTTTACAGCTTACACAAAGGAAGTTGCGTCCATGTCTCGCACTGAGCTAATTAAAGACAAAATTAGTTTAGCAAGAGTATTTTTTGTTTTCTTCAAACAGAATTCGGATAACTCTTCTATCTTTGGAATGCAATGGTAGCTCTACCTTTCATAAAGAAGAGTATTTCGTTCATTTAGAATTTCAATTTGCATGTCTCGCCTTAGTCGGTTCTGAGAAATCATTTCTATGATCCGCCTAGCTACTTTTTCCAGTTTTATGCAGCTTTCAATTATCTCAAGAAGATTTGAAAGCAATTGGAAATATCTACTCCAGTTCTTCCTTGTAAGAAATTGGAACCCATTCAAACCTTACGAATTTCCGATTACACTACTCCGGAAAAGCTCATTCTATCATGATATTCAATCCTTCTCTATTTATCATTTTTTTAACATACGACATGGCATAAACTGTAATCTGATCTGACAAGAAAGTTTTACATCTTTCGTGCGCACGCCACCTTAGCCGAGGTATACTACATCATCTTTACCAGGTGAAACTAGGTTAAGTCTGACTACTCTGTTTGTACATTGTAGCACTGTGGCCGAAGATAAAACTCTGGAGAATCAAAGCCTTCATGTCATGGTTGGCTCAGAGGCAGACCGTGTGCATTTTAACACAGTATCATAGGGCGAAAATGTCTTTTCCTAAATGAGCCTTTCCCTGGCACACCACGAAACACAAACCCTAGTTACTGCATAAATCCTCCCCAATCAACACACAACAAATATCTCTCCATTAGAATCACTTACTTTCCAGGTACCCCTCTTCCAATATCTTTACCATCTTGGGTATAACTTCGTATTTTCGATGATTCTATATAACTTCGTCTGTTTTTGTTTGGAATAGATGAATCTAACTGAATCTACTTTGACTCTCAAATGTTTTCAAGTAGGATTATTAATTTTTATGTATGCAATGGCGAATTCCAGTATCATAAGTCTATCAAAGTCAACTAAATTCATATGGACGATTGAGAACTTTTCTAGCTTGAACGACGAAGAACATCATTCTTCTAGTTATTTTGTGGCGGATGATTGTACATGGTACGTAAGTGCAATACTTCCTCATTCAGCCCTTTGTTTATGTCAGTTTGTAGACGTAGGTGTTTTAATGTACTGATAGATCATAAATCTGAGAATGCTAATGTTTGCATATATATTTTCATTAGGTGCATACTGATATATCCGAAAGAGTTAGATGGAAAGTTGGGGATGTATCTTATGCATTCGGGCATGAAATCTCCGTATGCTGAATTCAGTTCGACGGTTTTTAACCAGAAAAATCAAAAGAAAACAGTGACATTGGGTACACATTTTCTACGTTTTAGACTTCACTGGTTTATACATGTCGTATGCATTAGATTGTTTGGCCTTCCAATTTCTATTGGATATATAACTTCAAAACTTACTCGGTCTGCAGCTGGAAAATGCATGTTCGTTGGCTCCCAAAGTTGGGTTTTTCAAATATGATGCCTCTGTCTGATCTCCATGACCCTGACAAAGGATTTCTTGTAGACGATACTTGTATACTTCAAGTAGAGATTTCGATCGGTTGGCCAGACGATTCTGATATAACGGTAAAGCTGCTCATTTGGGTTTTTTCTTTTGTTAGAATGTGATACCATGTACTCATCCTGTGCTTAAATTAGTAAAGTAATTCTGACTTCTGAGTCTTTTGGTCTCTTTAGGTGGCCCCAAGTACTCAAATGGTTAACTCTGAAACAATAGTATATCCAGATGCTGGGAAACCCTTTGAAATAGACCAAGGAATAGTTTTCTCTGATGAGAATCATGAAATAGTTGGAGGCTTCAGTGTTTTGCGAAGACAGGCATCTTTATATCGGAAGATATGGTCGAAATATGGGCACATAGCTTCGACCAAAGTTTTGCCGGCCACGTCATATAATAGCTTAGTTACTCTTGTTACTGATATAATGAATACTGTTATTGATATGTATCGCTGCCGTTATATTCACGTGTCTGCTGAACTGATTGGTACATGGGAGTCCAAATAAAATTGGCCGAGAAACTTGAATTTAACGTTAGTTGGCTTAGAGACCGTTTTAATGATGTTAACAAAGATTACAATAGTGGACCGATTGAGAAGCTTTTAAAGGAAGCAGAAGAGGAGGAAGGGCCTACACCACTTGTACAGGTGAAAAATGAACCAGGTGATGATATCCAAGAGAGTTTACCTGGATTTCTGTTTGAAGGGATGTTATAAACTGATTGTCGACGGAAAATAAAAAATACAAGGGATAGGAGAACTTTCTTAAGGGATGATATATTCTTGTTCTCTTTTTTCTTTTTCTTTTTTTGTTCTGCTTGTTCTTTGTTTGGTTCACTCCTTGTGGTCCCTTTGTTCTTCTCCGATCGAAAAAGTATGTGATTAACTGCTTACTTCCAGATCATAAAAGGTGTATGTAATTCATGGATGCAATGCGCTACTTCATGACAAAATCATTTTAGCAAGTGTTTGTTTGTTTATCTATAATGTTCTTCTTTTTATGAAAATCAGAGCACTTTTCAAACTAAGTAATGCAAATATAGCTCTTTGTTTCATAAGATAGGTACTTTTACACAATGAAAGTTACGCAATGTCTCGCTTTAGTCTTTCTTAGGAATAAGTTAGGTGAGTCTAAATCAGTCCTGTTTGAGATTTGATGCCAAAGTTCCCCGGGAAACTATTTTTGGGCTTGGCTTGTATCTCCTATAGTGCCAAATATTTTCTCAATACTCACTCTTCCAAAAGCATCATAGGTCCAACTCCTATAGCTCAGCATTTTTTTTATAGAGTTTGAGGGCTTTTTTTGAATTCTCTCAAGCTTTACCAGGATACCACTTCTTTTGCTCTAGAAGATTTCAGCTGTCTTGCATTCTAATCTTCTTATGTGATAAGAGTAAGTGCCTCAATCTTTGCGTAGCTTTCCCACATTTGTAGTGGGTGGTTCCAATTAGCGGCTTTTCATATAAATGCCCTGGTATTGTATATTCATGCTCAGAATTCTCAAAGTCGGTGTATATGCCTTCCACAACAATTCTGGCATATCCAGGTATGAGAGTTTTCTGGAGCCCAGTGCACGTATTTCGCATACAAGGTTATTGCCCAGTTTTCTAGACCGCAACGCACTTGCGTTTTAGTCCACCAAACTGACTTAAGGTGTGTCGCGCCAAGTGCATATTGCTGGTGTTGGTAATTTTCGGTTAGCTAGTGTTACTTGCGCGGCTGATTCCTAGAAATCAGTAAAAAGCCACAGTTGAACATGGACTAAGAGCTTCTCCAATGGTGGTTGTGTATATATTTCTTATGTGGCATTGTGGGAAGACATCCTCTATAACCTATTTTCCTAAATATAAGGAACAAAAAACAATCCTTCTCCAACCCATATACATTTTGAATTATTGTTTAATTATCTAGTTGTCATATTATTTTCGATTTAATTTAAAGTTTTTATTAACAAAAAAAAAATATGTTTTCTTATATTTGATAAGTTAAATTGATTTTTAATTAATAAAGGCTGACTAGGATGGGAAGACATCCTCTATGTGAACCTCTAGATGTAGAGGTTCACATAGAGGATGTCTTCCCAAAACTAGACCACATCATCTAGACATTGGTTTAAGAGGTTGAGGTTGGAGAAAGATTTTTGTAAAAATGTGGATCCTACGTGGATTTAAATTTTTTACCCCACACACATTCCATTGGAGAAGCTCTAAAGGGGTATGTGTCAAAGGGGTTGGACGATGGACGTCATTCTCGTTACGCTTTTGAATGACTTTTCCCCCCTCACACCACCAGAAACACAAACCCTAGTTACCGCACGAATCCCCCATCAGCAAACGATCTCTCAATCAGAATCGCTTCTCCAGGTACCCCTCTAACCTCGTCAGGGTTTTGTGTTTATTTTTTGGTGTATTCGACAGGAGGTGAGGCATTGTTTTGGATCTTCTTTAATTATATTCAGTAATTTAGGGTTTCTTTTGTTCGTTTTTTTTCATATCACCTTGATTTT
>JAJJMA010347166.1:0-11256 GCA_023529015.1 Papaver nudicaule
CTACAGCTGGGCTAAGGTGGCTGTAGCCCGTCCTAGATTTTGAAAAACTAAATTTTAGGTAATGAAATTTTGTTTATTTTCTAGTTTAGCCCATCAAAATATTATGCCATCTTTCATATAGTTTTAGTCCATAAATGAGAACATTAATACCTAAATTTGTGTGAAATGTATGATTACTTTTCCATTTTTCTTCCGATCTCTCCGCAAATTACAGTTGTTTAGTAGTTATATATACAATTTGTTCCAAAAAAATTTGCCGCGGCCTTCGGCCATCATGGCAGTCAATGATATTCTAGCCCTACCCAAGAAATAATCCCCCGAAAAAAAAATACATATGATTGTGTACTTCAAACATGAATTACATACAAAATCAAACATAAAAGACACAAATATGGATCTTCATCGTAATGATACTGCGAATTTGTTGTTGTACTTAAATGATAATTGCTTCCATTTAGTTGATGGTGTAGAGTTGTTGTTGAAGACATAAATGAGAAAACCAGTGATACCTAAAGAGGGAAAATAAGGGGAAGAAGTGGAAGAATTAAATGTGTTCCGCCCAGAATTAAAACCAGTTAAAACCAGCATTCAGATCGAAAATACTCCATTTCTACTCCAGAATCTCTTGCTCCAGTAAACCTTTTTTTGCTTACACGCCATTTATTTCTCTATCCCATGTTTTTAATATGTTTATAAACTCTTGCACCACCTCTTATCAAACTTAACTAAAATAAATCCATCTTTAAGGCCACCAAAGACATGGGAAACTGCATTTTAGCTAGTTCTTTTAAGACTATGTAGTAGACATCACAAGACACCTGTTACTCTCAGGATACATAAGACACGGAACCTGGTCACCATAAAACTCCTATGTTATTTTGATCTTCATCAAAACTTAATTCATTGGCCATATCTAACTTTCGACTTCTATCTCTTACTGGTTCAAAGAAGCTTTCTGTTAACAGATATAGCATATATTCGATCTTTACTCGAATATATCTTCTTTCCTTTGTGCATATCGTGTATATCTTGTATTCATTGTTGTATATCCGGTAGATATCTTCTTTCCGCTATTAGCTCTGAGGGTTTTGTATAAGAGCAGCCATGTTGTAACCTATTGTAATCAATCAATCAAGAAAGAAAACATTTTCCTCAATTCTGTCAATACTGTTGTCATGACTAACTTTGTCACTTTCGACTTCATCGATTAATCAATGAAGTTTTGACGATGCGTTTGGTTTAAAAATGGAAAGAGAGAGGGAAGAAGAAGAATGGAAGAATCAGTTGAGCTTTGAAAATGAAAATAGGACCAAACCCTTAGAAAGTAACATTATTACGGAAACGATTAGGAACAGATTATCCGCTAAACCTGACGGGTATTACCCGATTAGGAACCGATATATTCGGGTCCTTAACGGGTAATACTCATCGGGTAAAAAATCACTAAATGGGTACTATACTTGGAACCGGAACCGATAAGAACGGGTACCCGTTGACAGCCCTAATTATAATTAGAAGTTACCGTGAAGGTATTTTCTGCATTTCAATTATCCCGTAACTAATCCTATTGGATGAGCATAAATTTCGTGGGGCGAAAATAAAATGAGTAGGCCCAAAAACAGCCTGGTTTTTTATCTTAATTTTTTAGGGTTTTGTTGATTTAATAAGAGTTGTGGTCCTCCAAAAATCGTCACTGTAAAAAGCAATAACGTCACAATGCATTTCAAAAATTGTCACAATTTTTGAAAGACTACAGTCTCCACTAAATTACCACATCCTCCAAAAAAACCAGGTTTTTTAACGAAGGTAATTGTTTGTTTCGTTGGTAAAAAATAAATTAATGAACGACACTCACAAGTCACAAGGATAGCAGTAACAATTGTACGTGATCCACAATGCATTGTCTGTAATAACATGTATTTTGGGAGCCGTGGGATTTCCCAAAAGAGAGAGAGAAGTGGTCCCCACTAAACCGTTAAGCCCAACCCCCTGCTTTTCTGGGGTGGCGGGTTGGTGGGGACCACTTCTCCCTCTCTACTTTTTCATTTCGGAAAATCCCACGGGTTCAACCCGTGGGGTATATATCAGTTCTGATGATTCCCTTCCTGCTGCTGAATCTGGCCTTCTCCAGCTACAAAGATGTTCTTCCAAACTGTCACATAGCACCCACTTGATAGACCATGGATTTAAGAAGTAGTGCCACAGATGTTTTGCATACTCACAATGCAACATCAGGTGATCCAAAAGTCTCCATATTCGCTCCGCAAAACAAACAAGCCGTCGATTGTAGTCTAACCCCTCTATTTTGTAGCATATCTCTTGTAGGGATAGATTTTTGTAATGCTGCCCAAACCAGAAACGTTATTTTTGGTGGGATCTTCTTCCCTCCTAACAGCCTTATGGTTCCATTATTACTTTCCAATCTCGCCAAAAGTTTTGCCTAATCCCTTTAAAATATAGAAGCAAGTTTTGATGAAACTACGGCAAAAAAAATTACTTTGCGTGTTTCAAACAGCGCAAAATAAGAATCTACGCGGGCAAGACCGACCGAAAGTGGAAATGGTCCAACTCTTGCCATAATGAGCGACGGGCTAATATTCTTCGCCTAATTTGAATGCCCTATATTAAACCAAAATTGCCAAGTTAATATCATTTTTTCGACTTTCATAATCAATTGGATTTATAAAACCTTTCTGTCTGTTATTTTTGTCTTGCAGTACTTTGGACAATTTGTAATCTGTTGGGTGAAAAACTGGAAACTATAGAGTGGATTTTAAGTGGGTTACTTTTGGAGAGATCCGGACTGGGAATCGAGTCAATGTCCCAATTTATGAGTCTATGTTCATATGCATATGGTCAAGTTTGGTTTGAAGAAGAAGATAAGTTTTGTTCAAATAGTTTTTATCCATGTGTTTACGATTGTTTTTTCCGAATGTTGACAATGCATGATAGCTGTTTGATAAAAGTACTGAACAAAAACTTCCTTTTTATTTCTTATTGGAGTTGGACTACTTTGATTGTTGGGTTGGGTTTCAGGTTATGTTCATGGAATGTGGGTGTTTAGAGATCAAATTTGTGACATCGGGTAATTTCTGAATTTAATTATTTTCTTTTAGTAATAATTTATGTTCTGAGTGAAACGTACTTTCGGCTACAAATTTAACATTTTGAGCAGTATATTATGGTTTCAGCTGATAACTATGAGTTACAGCTTGAGAACAAGACCAGGAAGCAAAACAACTTGATACAAACCACCACAACCACAAACTCATCGAAAACATAATTGAACTATGCCCCCCAATAACGTTACTGCTCAGTTTTGCCAACTACTACTTACTGCTGTTGCAGCGTGTAGGTTTACCATTATTGTACTTGTGTGTTTTTACTATTTTTGGACAATTATCGTCGGCATGCCATCAATTAATGCGGTTATCTACCAAGATGATATTATTGTGAAGACTTTCAGTAGGACTTAGGCAGTCAACCTTTTGACAGTCCAACTGCAACCAAACCACCTACATTCATCTACTTTATGGTTGGCAGTAATTCCTCTGTCAGGTCTTTGAACAAAGAAGAACCGTTATATTGAAAACTAGCTAACACATGTTCGTTTGTTTAATCAAACAGGCATGAAAAACCCGAATGCATTCAAATAATGCAGTGCACAAGTTTGACGAACCAACAACCGCATACCCCAGGAACAAAAATTGCTAACTATTTTGGTGTGTTCTACTGACCAGAAAAATATTAATGATTTTTGATCATTACAGCTCAACCGAGAACACAATTCAATATTTTCAACTATATAGTTGTGTGGTGCAGGTTGAATGCAGTACAAGTGGAATAGTGAAAATCGACGTCATCCGTTTTGCACGGTCAGTAGATTTGTAACCTGGTTATTTCTCTTTATAATAATCAGTAAACGAATCATGTCACTAGTTGCAAAAGCATTTAGATGCTCTTAGAATGCTTGAATTAGCAGATAACATGGATCAAGAAAATTGTGCTTAATTTTGTTGCGCTTCGCGCGGTTTAATTATTCAGCAAAATATGCAATTTCATATTTGATTTTAGTTTATCAAATCCTTTGGTTGGTTTTGAATCATCATGGGAAGTTTAGAGTCTGCCAGTCGTACCATAATTAAGAATCGACAAGATACGATACCAAGCCTTCTCAGAACAAAATACTTATTATACATGATCAATTTTTATGGACAAGACTTAGTGTGACTCTAACTAAACTTGTGTTTAGTATGGATATAAGAAGAGGCGTTCAAATCGTCATGTCCTTAATATTTAAGCTTAAGTAATAGTTAGGTTCAGTAAAGAAAATATTGAATACCCATGGAACTTATTAGTTGCTGATTGTTGTGAAGCTACAACTTTCTTAGTAAGCGAGTCACAAGCTGCAAAAGCAGTTAGATGCTCTTAGAATGCTGGAATTAGCAAATAACAGGGATCAGACGAATTGTATAACTTAATTTGCCTTTAATATTTGCATTTCAAATAAAGCATCTAACATTGCTCAATAAACAAATTAGGAGATGTAACATTTTATTCATGACCCAGATGGAGGGTAGAATGCGATTCACAAGCAGTGATCTTTGTCAAACTTGCTGTGTACTATATTGATTTCAATGGATAGGACTACGTACACATGCTGGCCTGAAAATGACAAAACTATTGGACCATATGTCCTATCTCTGGCAGTGGCATCCACTAGTGGGCATAGTATTCATTCATGAGATCACGGCTATAGTGAGTTGTAAATGTTAATTTTCAGCTATACTCGGTATGATCTTGTTAAATGATCGGCCTTAAAAGATGTGATTTCAACATTTTGGACTCTTTGGATATTGCAGATGTCATTATAGTACAGTGGTAAAGTCGTTGGGTGATGACCCCAGCAATTTGAGTTCGAAACTCGTTTACCTCGGGATTGAGGAAATTTTTATTTATCTCTTTGCCTAGTTACCTGGACTTGTAGGCAGTGGACTTCGATCCAAAACTAAGATGACGATGTCCCCTATCGAGCCTTCTGGAAAATCCCTCCCGATAATAACTAGATATCTAACATTTTACTGTTTTTAATTAAAAATCCATGATTTAAAAAGCACAATTATTGTTTTAGATTTCTATATATAGTATATACATACACACTTGAACCACAAAAGCTATCCAACTGCAATCTCCCCTCACCACACCGATTCTCCTTTCAGTTAGCCTGATCCTTTATCATTTCCATCTATCTATATCCATCTGATCCTCTCTCTATAGATTTCGAAAAGTCTCTGTCAAATTAATTAAGCACGAGCTCTATATTACAAAGATTTGTTATATTAATTTCAATTTTTTTTGAAGCGGAAGAAACTTCTGATCTCCACAAGAAAATGCCTGATTTCATTGCGCCTACGACGTGCACTACTGGAGATGTGGAAGAATACAGTTCCATTGAAATGGAAGAAATTACTACATCCTTCAAGACGACGCTGCAAAACAGTGCACCTCATTCACGTATTATTTCAGGAAGATGTTCTATCCATAGGGTACCCGAAAGGTTACACAAAAAGCGTAGTCAATATAAGCCTGAAACAATCTCTATTGGTCCTTTCCACCATAAGGACCAAAAATTAAAAGCAAATGAAATTTATAAACTGTCGTATGCTCACTCTTTACTTACTCGAACAGCCAACAGGAAACTCAAAGAAAAAGAAGAAGAAGAAGCCAATGGGAAATTCAAAGAACGAGAAGCAGCAGGAGAAGAAGAGGAATGGGCAAAGTTTTTTCAAATTGAGCTGGACTCATCGGGAGCGTTGGTTACAAACGAAGTGCGATTTGCGATATTTGAAGAATGTGTTGCTTCTATTAAGAAAACGGAGAACGAAATTCGCAAGTGCTATTCAGAACCCATCGACATCGACAGCCGGGAATTCGTGAAAATGATGGTAATTGATGGTTTATTTATCATTGAGATCTTAATAAAACTTCAAGTGAAAGCGTATACCAGGGAGGACCCTATATGTCGTAACCCTTGGCTTCTCTCAGGGGTCATTCAGGATATGTTACTACTTGAAAACCAACTCCCGATGCTTGTCCTTGAACGTTTATTCAGCATAATTGCACCTGCAGACGAGATAGACGATTTATCCTTGAAGAGGCTTATTGTTAATTTATTTAAGGAAGTATTAGTGCTGTTTCCAACTGGAGCAACTCCTGACTTGGGATGCTGTAGATCCGCTGAGCATTTACTAGATTTACTTGGTATACTACTTGAAGATGGTAGTGGTAATGGAATACCTTCGGATACATATATTAGCCAATCTAAGGCACCATCATCATCATGGAAAATTGTGAAGATTCTAAGAGAGTGGAAAGGTATCATCATAGACAAGTTCACAAGAGCCCTACACGGTATATCCATCATTAGGCGAACATCAGGTGATTCTGATGACGAAGAAGATATAATAAGTGCATATTTTCTTGTGGAACATATTCCAAGTGCGTCAGAACTACACCGTGCAGGAGTTAAGTTCAAGAAGGGGTCTGCGAAGGTAAGTTTTATGGATGTCAAATTTAATGACGGTATTTTCGAAATGTCTCCTATAAACATTGCGGACGACATTTAGCTAATATTCCTAAATCTTATTGCTTGTGAGCAATTATGCAGTACACGTAATAGTGTAACTTCCTATGCTATTACGTGTACTGCATAGGAAGCCTTCCGTTCTTGATTACGTGTACTGCATAGGAAGCCTTCCGTTCTTGAATATTTCAGCAATCCGTGGACGATCATTTCACTACTTGCTGCAACTTTAATTATTCTACTCACAATTATATCCACCGTATTTGGAAGCCTTCCGTTCTTGATTCCTAAGTCATGATTACATGTGTGGTATAAGTTCTTGATGCAAATACGGTTTATCCAATTGTATTCATGCATTCAAGGGAATGGTTCTGGTTTGGTTTAGTGCATGCTCTCACTTTCTGTTAAGTTGGCATTTGTTTGTTGTGTCAATGCCATTTGTCTTGTGTGATCTTTGGAGTGATATTGAATGAAAAATTTCCCCTAGTATAATAAACTCATTGCCATTTTTTCACATTCAACTGGTTTGCAATAAGAAAACAAGCGATGATACTAACCGTATCATAAGAGAATATCTCTAAGGTGGTATTTTGATTGATGGATGAATATGCAGAACCAACCAACTGAAGTTCTACTAGTTGAGGTTTCAGAAACCAAGCTGACATATTCCCTGCGCCTGAGGCTGAGAGATTTGCAAGGGCGGGGAGGAAATGAGACACATCGTTCTGATAGTGGATTACATATACATTGAACGTCAAGTGACAAGGTTTTGTGAAAATTTCATTGATCAATTGCACAAGTAAAACATATAACAGTTAAATTTCCTCATTGCCGATAAAAAAATATATATATTAAATTTGCTCGTTCAATTCACTTATTCATTCATTCATTATAAGAAACCAAAATTACAAAAATTATGCAGCAGAGGAGGGTGACAGTCTAGGAATTTTTGTTGGCTTTGGTGTTATCAGTAGAGGGTGACAGTCTAGGAATTCTTGTTGGCTTTGGTGTTATTATAACCGGTGGCGACAGGGTAAAATTTCCCAAAGAGGTTGGAATAGGTGAACCACGGAGAACTTCATAAGTTTGAGTTCCAAGGTCGTAGGCCAAAGACACACTTTCATCACCAGAGTAATGAGCAAAGACAACAGTATTTCGATCCCCGGGATGGAAATAGCAGCACATATTAAAATGTTTTTTGAATAATGCGTGACCCTTGATTTCAATATTTTTGTGCACCGGTCTCCAGACCCATCCTCCATTACAGTAGTCGTCCTCAAGCAGCCAAACACTGAGAGTATCGGCCGGCACAAACAGTGAGCAAGCGCCATAGTAGATGAACCCTTCTGACATCCCAAAAAACCCAGCAGAGTAGTGTGGTATATCCTTAGGCAAGTTGATGAACCTCAACTGATTCCTTGGCATGTTGTTGTTCTCGAGATTGTAAGCGCTGATGAACATCTTATATTCAGACTCATAGTCATATATATAACTAGTCCAGTACAGAATTCCACTGTGGAGAACCATATCAGATAAACGGCCTGCAGATCTGGTTCCATAGGTGTGAGCCTCTCCATACCTCTTCCATTCACCTGTATCAGAAGAAAATATCTCGAAGGTGATAGTGTGACCGAAGGATTTATATGCAGAAAAAACCACCTTGTAGTCACCAGTAGTTGAGGTTTCAGATACCAAACTAACAGAATCATGTTCTACAGAACCTTGGCCTGGGCGAGGGGGAAGCGAGACACATTGTTTGGTGAGCGGATTACATACATGGAACGTCCGGTCACAGTCGCAACGCTCTTTTTCGTAAAGAACCAGACCATTAACACAAGAAGCTAAAAGGTACAAGCTTGTAAACACCTTGCAGTTACAAATTTCACATTCTTTTTCACCGTTTTCTCTATCCACTAGGAGGAATCGGAAGGAAAGGCCGTCATGGCCGTTTATGAAGTTGTAGTGAGAATTGGAAGAGTGGGTTTGAAATATGTGTGTTGACAGATCAGTGTGGTTGTAAACCACCGCCCATGGAAAAGAAGTAGTTATGCGTTTGAATACTTTGTGCACCAGAGATGGGTTAGATAATAGAGAGTTCCATAGCTTCGAAACGCACCTGAATTTGAATATGGGTTTCAATGGAAGACGATTGAAGATATCGTACAAGACATCAGTAGGTAAATCACCCTTCTCGGTGGAGCATGAACCCATTCTCTGAGCAATACTACAATTACGAGGACTTGTGTCTTTTTATAGGAGAACCCTAATAACTATTTTATAAAATAAATAATTTCCAGAGATAAGAAATTCCAAAAATATTAACCTGGCTAAATTTCCATTGAGGGCCCATTGAAAATAGGGATTTATTAAAAGAAAAAAAAACAAAACCCTTATAACATGTGTCTAACCTTCCGGTGGTAAATACTGTTATGAACCAAAATCAAAACCAAAACCCTGACACGAATATTCTGTGCTTTTCAGTTCTCACCCCTTACCTAACTGGAATTGACCACATTCATTTAATCCGCCACATCCAAATTTTCGTTCAAACAAAAAGTCTTAATATACCGAGGAGAAAACTAAGGCAAAACCGATCAGACACATAAATATGCTGACCCTACTAATTCTGGAGGGTGGTAGGCCGCACGTTCTCCATACCTATGTCTCTCACTCGGTTTAGAAAGTAAGATTCTCGTTTAGTTTTTAAGTAAATATAGGAATCTCCTCCATCTCTCTCTCATTTAGTTTGATTTTCAAGTTTTGGGTATTTTATTTCGAAAGAAATTGAAATGAGATTTCTTTGGAGTTGTAGTCAATTTTTGCGCTCAAAAGGTTGAAAAAAGTTGTGTTAGAAAAAAGGAAGAAGGATGATGCTTTTTCAATTGGAAACATTTCAAATGAGATCGATAAATTTTTGTATTTATTTGTGGTTTACCGGAGGATATCATAATTTTATCCCACAAATGAAAAAGAAGATGTCTATGAATAATTCTATGGCCAATGTTTGTAGATCAAACTCTGACTCTCATCTTTTTCATCTTTCATGATGAATTTTACTTTTGCCTCAAAATCAATAATGTTCCGGGAATATATTTTATTATCGTAAAAATAAAAATGCTCTTATTATTGCCATTGCCATCAAATTTATTCTCAATTGGAAGTCCAAAAATTGGTGGTGTAGGCTTCAAAATGCAGAGTTTTATGACAAGTTTGACTTAGCTTGCCTGGATGACTACCACCCACTTGTAGTTATTTTTTTGTTTGAATTCATATATACCACTTATAGTACTGAAAATTTCAGTTCTCCCATCCATCCATACATATATAGTCTCACTTCATAGTCGAATATGAACCGTCAGATGAAAATCTGATCAGAGTTGAAGCTAATATCTAGCGAGACTATCTATCTCGATGGCGATATAGCTTCCTTTGCACATGATAATCTCTTTCGAGCGAGATTGATTCTCTCGCTCGATAAAAATATCTCATATTTGGCAAAAACCTGAAGTTACCTGTTACACAAAAAGTGGTCCAAATTTCTTCAACAAAAAAAATAAATAAATAAAAAATTACGGGGCTAGATTATTTTTTTTTTTGTTAATAGCTAGTCCGGCCTGTTATCCCCAACTAATATTTCCTCTTTGTGGCTCGGACCCCCTAGCGGGTTGACACTATACACTAGGTTTCTCTTTAAACAGTCTTCAAAGAGAAACTGGCTAACGGCCGTTATGTAACCAAAACCTTGACACTGATGTAACGTTCGTTTCGCCCTGAACCTAACTGGGGTTGACTACATTTACTCCACCAAAATCCAATTTTCTAGATTCTTCAATTTAAATTCAAAATCTCCAGTCCCTCTCACTCGTTTCGTTTGATTTTCAAATTTCAAACTCATTACCTCATTGGCATTTTTATTTCCAAAGGAATCGAAATGAAAAATTTCAGAGATGTAGCTAGGGTTTTAGAAACCAAACCTTCAAGTAAAATAGACACGAAATTGCACTCAAAAATTGCTGTACTGGAACCACAAAACAAGAAGACGAAGATGATTCTTCTTCAATTAGGTTACATTTCAAACGAGATTGGTAAATTTCTCCTGTATGTTGTCTTGGAACCACAAAAGAAGAAGAAGACGAAGGATAACGATGATGCTTCTTCAATTAGGTTACATTTCAATTGAGATTGGTAAATTTCTCCACCTTCTTCTTTGTGTTTTACCCGAGGAAGATAAGGATGCTTTTTCAATTTGGTTACAATTTTATTACCATTACCATTACCATCAAGATTCATTATCAGTCGGAAGTCGAAAAACTGGCGGTGGTGGCCTAGGGCATCAAAATGCAGGGTTTAATGACAAATTTGACTTAGCTCCTATTGTTTATACAAGAGGGCAATATAAGAAATTGATTGTGAATAGAAAATGGGGATGTCCATGTGCTTCAGCATACCACTTGACTGACTGACCACTTGCACTTCTTTTTTGTTTGAATTCATGCCACTTGCAGTTGAATATTTCAGTTTTCCCCCCTATCCACACATACATAGTCTCATTCTTCATTTTCCCACAACTCTTGTTTTCGTCTTTATCAATCAATACCTTATTCACTGATTGAATCTATCAGATTGTTGTGTTGTCGATGGTTTAGAGAAGAATGGAGAGAGTGATTAGTAAT
>JAJJMA010347167.1:28397-46303 GCA_023529015.1 Papaver nudicaule
ACATCGAATAAATGTACATAAAGTCTTTACATCTACAAGTTTTAGCTTAGAATTCCAAAAAATTAGATGTGCGTATACTCTTTACATCTAATAGATGTGCCTATTGTCTTTACATCTATAAGTTTTAGCTTAGAATTCCAAAAAATTAGATTGCATATGCTCTTCACATCTATTAGTCGTAGTTTAGAATTCCAAAAAATTAGATGTGCATATACTCTTCACATCTATTAGTCGTAGCTTAGAATTCCAAAAAATTAGATGTGCGTATATTATTCACATCATGTTGAAGAATAAACACCATAAACACTTTCATTGAGAAATGAATAGCAGAATTAGTGAAGACAATATGCACAATCCGATCAAGATTTCTAAAAATTTGAGTTTTATGTCAAAATGAATATTCATAGTGAAAACAACAAACAAGATATCACTATAAATTTTGATGTGAAGACACCGGTAGCGTGAAAAAAAAAACTTCGAAACATATCAACAATGGTACTCGTTGTGTAGATCTCGTCGAGAGCTTTCGGAATATATAAAATTTGTTAATTTTTGAATTATAGTACGTAAGATATTTATTTTTTCCAAAATTAAAGTAAAAATGATTTTAATATATAGGGTCATATCAATAATTTGTATAACTATTGTAAAAACCCTGGGGTTAAAAGAATAAAGACCTAAATTATTAGGGTCATATAAATAATTTTCTCTTTTCATATGGTATCTAGTCGTACCAATTACTGATAAACTTAGGACTTTGCACAAAAATAGAGAATTAAGCGATAAGCTTGTGTATCTCTTTTAGGCTTGGTCTAAGGATTGAGCCGGGCAATCGCCATTTAAACCAATGAGAATAGTCAAAGGATTGAGCTATGCAATCGCCATATAGACCGAGGGGATTTCAGCAACCCTTTGTGGCAATACTCAAGTAAATACGAATATATGTATGCTATAAATATGAGAAATTGGCTTGTGGGATATGATGCACCAATTCCATGAGTAATAGAGACATATGAATGTCCAAAATAATATAAGTCATATCTATGAGCCATGATTAAGAAGTATAGCACTGATTATAGAAGCAAGTTTATAATCAGGTGAAAAGTCAGGTTATGCTAACACAGCGTAGCCACAACCAAAAATGCATGAGCATTGCCAATTCAAGGCCTAAAGATAGGACACATGAATGATAATAAGATATATTACATAGCATAATAATCTTATTAGAAAGTTAACTATAGGATGTATAAGGATGAACCATAACATTACATCATATTCAGATTTCTAGACAGTTTGCACGTCACTTACTATAAAAATCGCCAGGCCATCCTATATTTCCTAAAATTATGAAATTTTATTATGTCATGGAAAACTCGCTGATGAACAACTTTCATGAAGGAAGTTTCTCTTGAATCCTCACGGATTAGACCGTATAAATCATTCTTTGAGGAAATTCGTAACCTGACATATTTCCGAATTTGATTAGGAAACTAGAATATCATGGATTCAATAAAGACCATAACCAACTAGAACTTGGATCAGTGGGACCCATAAGTAGAGGTAGCTCAAATATTAAAAGATGGGACCCTCAAGCTATGGCGTGTGATAAAAGTGGGCCATAGTAGTGTTTTACAACTAACCTATAAAAGTGGGGTCTACAAGAGTTGCGCCAGCAATAAAAGTGGGGCCGTGGCAAGAGCCACGACCAAGAGATGAAAGTGGGGATGTGACAAGAGTCACGGCCAAGAGAGAAGAAGTGGGGTCGTGGTAACAACCGCGGTCAAGCCACAAAAGTGGACCATAGCGTGCGCTATGACCTATCCACAAAAGTGGGGCCCTGGCATGAGCCATGGCCAAGGCAAGAATGTGGGACATGGTGCTAACCATGAACAAGCTATAAAAGTGGGGCCACAGCCTAAGCTACGGCCAAGCCAATAATGTGGGACATGGTGCTAACCATGACCATGCTATAAAAGTGGGGTCGTAGCCTAAGCTACATCCAAGCCAATAATGTAGAACCATGATATCAGGTTATGGCCAACCAAAGAAAGTGGGACCAGACATAAATCACATCCAAGCAATAAAAGTGGGGCCGTAGCCTAAGCTACGGCCAAGCCCAAAATGCGGGGTCGTGGCATAAGCCACAACCAAGGCAAAGTTAAAGGCGTGAGGAGATGGGATGGGATGGCCATGTGGGCCATCCACATAGGCTAGGACGTGAGCTAGGATTGGGAAGCAAGGATGAATGCGTGAACATAAGCAGGATGCGTGCATAAGCAGGATACGTGCATAAGTTGGATGCTTGCACAAAGACGTGTGCATGGGCTAGGCTAGCTAGGGCATGTCCAGGATGGGACGTGAGCAAGATGCAGGCGCAAGGATGCGTGCGTGAGAAAAGATGCATGCATAGGCAAGGGTGCGTGCATAAGCAAGGACGCATGCATAGGCTAGGGTTAGGCGCATAGGCTAGGGTGGATACGCGTAGGCTAGGGATATGGACCATGGTACTAGGCTATGGTCGTGAAAGATCAAAATATGGCCATGGTGGCCAACTCTCTTATCCCTACTGTAAATAAATTCATATCTTGCCTTGAGCCATTCCAAGATGCCAAAACTGATGCAAAATTACTCTTGCAACCTCCTCGCCAAAAACCACCATCAACAACAGTACAAAATGGTTTTGTCAAAAAAGGAAATAATTAAAATGACCATACAAACACAATATGGTCAGAAGTATCATACATGTCAGGCCACTAGAACACAATGACAACTGTGGACCTCACTTGTTGGCTGCGTCTTGTAGGGTCGCTTTCATAGGAGAAAGATTCCAAAACAGCTCACTAAAATGAAATCACAAGATGGAATTTCGCTCCGAAGCGCCCTTTGCAACTCAATGGTTCATTCAAGGAAAAATATCAGTTCACGAAGTAGCATCACTGGAAGGATTCACAAGAGA
The DNA here is from genome assembly GCA_023529015.1 of Papaver nudicaule. NCBI lineage: Eukaryota > Viridiplantae > Streptophyta > Magnoliopsida > Ranunculales > Papaveraceae > Papaver > Papaver nudicaule. Next base: position 31,354 of record JAJJMA010347167.1, read on the forward strand.
GACAGAGACGGTAAAGAGATAATGATTGTTGCAGAAGCAAGGAAATTCGAGCCATGGTAGTTGGAGCCGATATTTTATTCAGCAGACGATCTTCCCGAGGATGGCTCGAGCAACATCCTCCTAGTAATAACTGTAAACATAAATGGAGTATCATTGTCAAAGGTATTAATTGATCTAGGGAGCTCTGTCGACGTCCTTTTCGGAATGGCATACAAGAAATTCTTCCAAAGCATCTCGCTGGAGGCCTCAGACTATACAATCTAGGAATTTCACGGGAGAGTTTCGAAGACAAAGGGTGACGTATTATTACCAATTTATGAAAGCTCAATGAAACTGCAAACCACATTTTGTGTTCTAGACATTGAGTCATCGTACAACACAATCCTGGGACGACCATGGCTGCACGAGATCTTGGGAGTGCCTTCTACATTACATCAAAAACTTAGATTCCCAAACTCCTACTGGCATAGGCGAAATCAAAGGCGAGATCATGGAGTCACAAAAGTGCCATGCGAAGGACGTCGAGCAGCGAAGATATGCAAGGCACAATCGAAGGGAACGTCATAAACAACAAAAGGCGGAGATGATCGACAAGGAAATCAATCAAGTGATCAAAGGAGACAAGGGAGCAATCACGAAGGAAGATCCGAAGGATCCCAGTGCGATGAACGAGGAAACACCAAACTTTACCCCGACGGAGCCTACCGAGGACGTGAACATTGGAACCAGCGAAGAACCAAAAATCGTGAAAATTGGAACATTAATGAGGCAAGAACAACGTGAGGAGTTGGAAAGCCTACTGAAGGAATACGCAGATGTATTCGCCTGGAGGATGAGCGAGATGCCGGGAATTGACCCAAGCTTAGCAAGCCACCACTTAGACATAAACCCTTCGGTACGACCATTCAAGCAGATATGTACCAGGAGGAAGTGGAATCGGAGCTCAACAAGATGATTGCGACAGGAGTAATCAAGAAAATACAATATGCAGACTGGATCACAAATATGGTCATCGTTCCGAAGAAAAACAAGGGAGTGCGAATCTACATCGATTTTAGCAATCTAAACAAGGCATGTCCTAAGGATCCACACCCACTTCCCAGCATAGATCAGATGGTGGATGCAACAGCAGGCCACGAGTTATTGAGTTTTATGGATGGCTACTCTAGTTACAATCAGATTCCTCTAGCTGAAGAAGAACAAAAGCACACGGCATTCCTGACATCCAATGGGTTATATTGTTACACAAGAATGTCGTTTGGATTAAAGAATGTCGGTGCTACGTATCAGAAAGCAGTGGAGAATATCTTTCGCCCCTAGCTAAAGAAGACTGTTGAGGCATACGTAGATGATATGTTAGTGAAGAGCAGGAAGGCAGAAACTCACGTTGAAGATCTGCGAGAGATACTGGAAAAGATGCGCCAAATCAATATGAAAATCAACCCAGCAACGGGAAAGTTTTTAGGGTATGTCGTCACAAAGACTGACATCGAAGCAGATCCATTGAAGGTGCAAACAATCCGAGAAATGCCACCGCCCACAACTGTCAAAGGTGTACAAGCACTAAATGGAGGGTTGGCGGCCTTTAGCAGATTCATTGCTCGATCCTCTGACCGATGTAAGAATTTCTTTAACATTTTGAAAAAAAGGGAAAAGTTCGTATGGACTGACGAGAGAGAGGCTGCATTCCAAGGAATCAAAAATTAATTTGCAAGCTTACCAGCTCTGCAACGACCAGAGAAGATTTGAGACTTTACATTGCGGCCAATTCGGATGCCATCAATGCAGTACTTGTAACCACCGGAGAAGAAGAAAAGCCAGTGTATTATATCAGCATGACATTATTTCAGGCCGAGAAAAATTACACCAAGCTGGAGCAGCTCATACTCGCACTGGTGGTAGCAACTCAAAAGTTTCGAACGTACTTCTAGGCTCATAAAATCATTGTGCTAACCAAAAGACCAATTGAATCCGTTCTAAAAAATATGAAGGCGGCAGGGAGAATTGCAAAGTGGAACGCAAAAATAGGCCAATACGATGTGGTCTACGAAATTCGAACAACATTGAAATGACAAATCATCGCTGACTTCTTAGCTGAATTCCCAATCGAAGAAGACTACGAAGAAGAACCAATACTAGGAATCGAAGACGAAGATGGACCACCCGATCTCCTAGAGCAATGTCATCCTCGGAGGTGGGAAAATTCATCGATAGTTTGGTAAATGGTGATGGCCGAGGAATTGGAATAGTGTTCACTTCGCCAGAAGGAAAGCGAACGATATATGCACTTCGATTAGAATTTGAAGCAACCAATAATGAAACGGAATACGAGGCGATGATTCACACTTTAAAATACATGATAGAAATGGAGATCCAAGAAGCTCGGATAACTAGAGATTCACAACTCGTGGTACGACAGCTTGATGGTAGCTACCAATCCAACGATTCAATATCAAAATACAAGAAACTAGCAAGACGACTAATGGCAAAGATCCCCCATCTAAAAATTCGACACATAAGGAAAATAGGCATGCGGACGCCCTGACATTTATTGCCTCAAAAATAACAGATCAAGACGTCATCTTCGTCAAAATTGGCAGAGTGAAGAAATTATCCATAGCAGACATAGGAGAGGAGCTCGTAATGGTCATCCAAGACGAAGACGACGATTGGAGGGCACCCATAAAGAAATAATTGGAGACCAAGGAATTACCAAGCAATCCGCTTGAAACACACAAAGTAACGAGTAGATCAGCAAATTACAGAATCTTAGATGGAGTTTTATACAGACAGTCATTCTTGGGTCTACTACTAAGATGTGTTCATCGAATAGACGACATCGCACTAATGACAGAACTACACAGTGGCGAAGCAGGAACTGATAGCGGTGCACGTTCCCTCGCACAAAGAACCAAGGCTCAAGGGTACTATTGGCCATACTTCCAGGCCGATGCAAAAGACATATCCCGAAAATGCGATCCTTGCCAGAGATTCGCTAAGAGAATTCATGCACCAGCAACAAACTTAAATTCAGGAATAAGCCCATGGCCCTTCGCCAAATGGGGGGTAGATATTGTCGGTCCATTCATTCCAGGAACAGGTCAAAGGAAGTACATTATCCTGGCAATTGATTACTTCTAAAAAAGGATCGAGGCAAAAGCTCTAAAAAGCCACACAGGCCGAGATGTGTTCACTTTCTTCTGGGATAACATATTTTGTCGATTCGGAGTCCCTGCTGAGATAGTCTCGGATAATGCTCAAAAATTCTTGAGCGTTGATGTTAGATAATTGCTAAACCAATACAACGTAAGGCTAGGAACCTCAACCCCGATATACCCGCAAAGCAACGGCCAGGCCGAGGCAACCATTAAAACAATAGGGGATAACTTGAAAAAACGAGTATTACCTCACAAAAAATAATGGTGTGAACACTTGCACAGCGTACTATGGACATTTCGAACATCCCGAAGGTCTGCAACATGAATGACTCCATTTCACCTAACATATAGGACAGAGGCAGTACTGCCTACAGAAATAATGATACCAACAGATAAATACAAATCGTGGGAGCAAAACCTCACAGCTGACTTAATGTATGCAAAACTAGACGACCTCGAAGAAGCTAGAGAAGAAGCTCGGGGACACATCATCAACTATCAGCAAGGACTAGCCCGAGGATACAACAAAAAAGTTATCAAAAGGGAATTCCAACCTGGTGAACTGGTATTGCGGGAGATCCCACCTTATCAAAAGGGAAATGCGGGAAAGCTAGAACCAATCTGGGAAGGGCCATTCAAAGTAAAGCAAGTAGCAGGAAAAAGCGCATACAAATTAATTGACGAAAAAGACAGAATAGGGTTAGGCAATGCATGGAATGCGAAGTATATAAGAAAATACTACACATAAAAATGTACCTCTATCCCCGAATAAAGAATTATTTTCAAACCTCGTAACATTGTCTCTCGAGTCAAACTCCAGATCCTACTCGGCTAGGCAGAAGTTCTACCCGAAGAGGAAAATCTCCAAAGGCTTTCACGCCATGAAAAATAAATAGGCCACGACGCCATATCTCCTCTAGTGCCTTGACGCAATTAAAGGCCTTGACGCCAAGGCCCAGATGCCAAAAATAAAAAGATCTCGAATAACAGGCACAAAGCTGATGTTCATATAAGCCGTAAGGGCCCTACGAGCTATATGGCACAGTCCTGTACCCACAAGACACCCCGTTAGCGCTGTGTACTTTACATCTAAGCTATATAAGCTAATGACGCATTTGGACCCACTACCACACGACCATAAGGACCTCACTTTTAAGGCGTCGAGGGGACAATAAATGGGATTAACGTCTACCTATAAAGGTGGATGGAACCCCGAGGCAGCTAATTCGCCTACATTCATGGGAATGACAAGCGAGTTACGCAGGCCGAGGGACCTCCTCTAAAAAATAAAAACATAGCCTCGAGGAGGGGCTGCTGAGAAACATAAGGGTCGAATTCTAGGGCGCGATAGGAGAATAGTACCATGTCTAAGCTCCAGCCTTGACCGACACTCCCCCATTGTGCTACTTTATTATCAAGGCAAAGCATATCAGCTACCCACCATAAGTTCCCTACTTTACTTGGGATAAAAGGATTATCAGAACACCACCATGTTCTCGGAAAATACCAAGTATCCTCGATATCCACCCAATATACTGAGGCAAAACGGGTACCTATGGCCTCGATAGCCAATGTTTGCTTTAAAACAGGCAAGTAACTAAAAGCCTTTGGGAAGGGTGATCCGTAAGCCCCCACTAGCTTGGTTTACTATCTCCCATCGAAGTAAGCCCCAGAATTGCACCTCAAGTAACCTTAGGATCCTAGAGTACTGCAAGGTCAACTTCCCGCTAAACCGGGAATTGTTCGATAAAAGCACATGCCAAAGTAACAAACAACATTGCAAACAAATAACGAGCAAACAAGTGTCATTACGGAAAAGAGGCAAACAACGCACCATAGTACATAATTTACAGCGAAAATAAAAAACACAGCAACAAGAAACGCAAATCAACTGTGATACAGGTGAGATGGATGAAAGTTCAAAAGATAGCAGAAAGAATATAACATCTTTTATGCGGTATCTCCAACAACCTCCTTAACTTCGGCATCATCCATTTTGGGGACAGCCTCGATGTCATGCGTAGCCTCTGATTCAGTACCCTCCTTAGCGCCAGCATCAACAGCTTCGAGAGCACGATCAACGCAAGCTTTAACAGCTTGACCATCAGCTTCGACACTCTTTTTGGCCCAATCACCAGAAGCTTCGACAGAATCCTTTAAGGGTTCCTTAGTCGACCCCTCAGTGTAAACATCTCTACCTTGGTTACTTTCCTCCTTCTCCATGACACCACCTTGCTTCTCGCCCCCTGATGTATGCACATCTACCACCTTCTCTCCCACAATTGGCTGCTCGCCACTAGACTCCACCGGATTGTCCTCCTCTCCCATATTCTCATTTCACCATCATTATCATCAGCAACAACTTCTCCATTATCTCCTTCCTCAAATTCTTCAATATCATCTCTCTCTTCTTGCAAATGCGCTACCATATCCCGAACATCCCGAGCAGAAACCAGTTCATTATCAGAATCCAGTGACGCATTAGGATCATCTACACCCAGACGATAAAAAGGAGTTCGCATTCCAAACTTCCTAAACAGATCACGAGCGTGCATACGACTAAACAAAACCTTTCGCTCAGCCTCTCATTCGATATGTTGGTTCAACGATGCAACCTTCTCGTTAAGAAGCCTAATCTCGCCATCCATATCCTCCTGAATCTTCTGTAACAACCCAAGCTCATTGCCTTTATCCTTCAGCTGAGCATCCAGCCTCGATGTCGGTTCACTTTGAGTCTTTAGGTTTCCAGAAAGGGAGTCTCATTCTCCAACAACCTTCTCGAGATGCTTCCCCAAGTCTCTCACATCACCTGATCATGAAAAAATAAAATCATCAGCTAAAAAAAGTCCGCAAAAAAGAATCCGAAGAATTACCAACAGCCAAGCACTATCTTACCACTGCTCTTCTCGAGATTTTTCAAAAGATTGTCGTTTTCTTGTTGTAAACGCAGCAACTCTTGGACAAGACGAGTAATCTCATTCCCTTGAGGTCGAGACAACTCCAACAAAAACATCCCATGGTGGTAATACTGTCACAAAAAACAACGGACAACTAAGCATACACATAACGAAACTTATAACAGCCCAGTGAAGGTATGCTTATAGCTTCGAAGAATGCTTAGAGCTTCGTCCATGATGAGGCAAGGGTCGTTCGGTCCCAAGCACCAGAAAAAGCCTAAGAAATAAAGATGGTAAGAGAAGGTTCGAGCTGACGATTCTGAGGATCCTTGGCATACAGTTTCAGATGGTTGGCAATATCTTCGCCGTAAGGACCATGAAGAGAACACCGCTCCACGAACTTTTGAATCTCCTCCTCGGAATGGGGTCTATGCACGAAGCTGGTAGGAACTGAAGGGCCACTCAGAGAAGGCTGGGATTGTCGATCCAATGCAGCACCAACCAACTGATCATTCGAGCCATACACATCCAAATTCATGCCAGATTGGTGAATGTTGGATTCAAAATCAGCAGCATTAACATTAAGAGAAGTGGAGGCAGTGGGCTCTTGGATCAGCGCAGCATCGCTACGAGCTGGCATCGGAGCAGAACTTTGGGGAGGTCGTTCGAGAACACGACCCTTCTTGCCCCTCTTCAAAGGCTGAATATTTTCGTCTTCTTCGGTCTCTTCATCATCCACAACCTCGACAAAAACATTCGAAGGCTCGTCCACAACTTTACCAGCAGCCCTCGTAGAATACCTCCTCGAGCTTCCTACCTTCGAGGCAACCTTCTTAAAAACCTCCTTACCCAAACCACCTGTGGCAACCGTCTCACGGATAGGGTCACATATGGAGAACTCCATCGTGCCCTCACTCCAGTAATCACCTCCTCAAGTTGAAAAGTAGCCAATTTGTCAGGTTCTAAACAGAGGCAAGTATTCATACCCATTGCATAATTGAGGCATGTTGTATTTATCACCTGACCACACGTCCCCTTTCCAGCATTAGTCTGCTTCGATGGCCTCTTCCTTTTCTTCGGCTCAGCAACTTGCCCTTGGCTTTGCAATTTCTTCTGTTTGTCTTGCTCCTCCTTCTGGAAAAATAAAAGTTATAGAGGATAGGAAGATCGATAAGGGCGTCTAAAAAAGAAAAATATCTTGTAATACCTTCGTTCTATAGGCGATGATCCTCTCCTGAGATTTCCTTCGCTCCTCCTCGGAGAAATGTATCTTGAAGAAATCAACAATAGGGAGATCGTGGACTTCTTCAAAACCTGTTCGCTCGGTCCTACCCTCCTCATCAGCATAACCGAAGAGAATCACCTCAATAAGCACGGGCTTCGAGAACCACACTTCATCGCTGGAGTGGCGAAGAAGCGTGTTTGTATTAGTTCCAGAGGGGTCAACATCGCCCAGAACATGCTTGGAATGGGGTACCTTGCCGGGACTCACACTCCAAGGAGCAGCTTCCTTTAGAAAATTCTTTTCCGCCCTATAGTGTTTGAAGAAATTTTCAGCAGTCCAGAAACTTGGAGGATGTGCAGGGTCTTCGGGAAGCTTATCATAATAATACGATTTTTCCTCGGAGCGAGCCACCCATTCAATTGCATAACGCCACACGGGGGAGAAATCATGGAGTAAATCTCGTAAAACAAGGGATTCACCGTATTATACGAAGGAATGGGGAGTCCGGCGCCAAGCTGCTCGCCGGAAACTATAATCTTTCTCCCGTTGCAGTCATTTGCAGAGATAAGCTCAGGAGACAAGTTAACTCCTTTACCAAGACTTTTGCAGGGAAATTTTTTTATTTTAAAACCGTAAATCTCGGCCCTTTCCTCCTAACTGAGAAGCTGATGATCAACCATCTTACGGGGAAATTTACTTCCGGCAGAAGCATTCTTCTTGGGGCCTGGGCACAACAAAAGAAGTTAGATGGGAGGAAAAGTAGAATAATCAGAAGAAAGGAGAAAACAGCAAGAGAAGATCAACAAACTTACCATGATTCAGAAGTAAATTAAAAAAGGATATGTCAGAGAAAAGCTTGAGAAACTAAGAAACACAGAAGACGGCGAGAAGTTTTAAAAGAAGAAGAAAAGAAAAAGGGAGGGTAGACGAGTTTAAATAGGAAGAAACATGGAACCGACGCAGCAGGTAAAAGGTGGAGTGGGCGATAGTTTCGAAAAGCCTTTAAAGCTACATGTGTCAGTTGGGAAACTAAAACGCAGGGCACGTGATGAGGAAGGTGAAGCACTAGAAGTTTTCTTCTTCGAACCTCTCTGATTTTCGAACAAGAGAAGAGGCAAACTGTAGAGGGTAAAGCACCTTCGGGTCACGTGTCAAGATCAGGAGGACTTTGTACCCCAGTAGGACATCATAGTCGAATATTTGGGAAGGTGCGCTCTGAGTGGAAGGTGGCAGATAAGACATCGAAGGGTAGAAGCTTGGAGAGAGAAGACTTGCACAGATAGTTCGAAGGTGGGATGCGAGGTGCCGAAGTCATCATCGATAGGAACCCACCGAAGGCACCGCCTTACTCGACAAACTCTGACATCTCCACGATAGGGTAGTTTATCTTATTAGCTGTAATCCACTTCTGACTCGGCCTATATAAGGCGAGCTCGGGATTCATTGTAAGGGTTGGATTTTTGGTGTAACTTAAGTTGTGAGAGTGAGATTGGGTTAGTGACTCCTCAAAACTTCTAAGCATCATATCCATGTGCTGATAATTAGAATGAAATGTAAGTTGCTGTTATATCCATGTAATCCTGGTTACTTATAATGCTTGGCTTCGATGTTGTTCTTGTGCTCTTCGTATTGATGCATGTACTGTCTATTGTTTCCAAAACCATGGATAGGCTTATAGATCTAATGGCTGTCGAGTATGAAGTGCTTATGCAGATTTTATACTCACACAAGTTATGTGTAAATCTTTGTTTTGGTTTATGTTTTATAAATTATTTGAAGAAAACATTCATGAGATGATTTTTCAACATGGGTACTGGTCGGATTTAAGTTATGGAAATCCAATTGCACCTATGGTAACCAAGGATGTTGTTTCTAGTATTGTTGCACAGTTGTTTGATAAAATGCTTCAATTGGGTATTATGTGATTTATGAGCAAAACTGATATCAAACACCAATTGTTTTGTAAGAACTCTTCTTACGCTTGTTTTAGCCTTACTGCTACAATATTTGATTACAGTAAAAGTGAAACCACAATATCAACTTTGTTTCTAAAGTTTTTTTCATTCCTGTGAGTTGAAGATAGTGTTACTGGTGATGGTAATAACCTGTTTGGTACAATGGCTGATAGTGGGGTGTGGAGTTTGAATAGTAGAGTTTGTTTCTTTGTCTAATTTGTTTATACTTGCTCCTTATTTGACCGAGGAAAGGGGTTTGATGACTCAGTTTTAACAGATGATTATAGTGGAAATTTTATTGCTGGTCGGTTGTTGTTTGATAGAGGAAAAATGATCGAGTTTATATTCTGTAATTTTCCATCTCACATAAGTATAAAAGCATGCAGTACACTGAGTTGGGAACTGGAAGATTGGTTTGAAGACTCGATTCTGCTGGTGTTGCTTGAAATGGTGGAATGGGTGATGTTTGTAAGTTGTCGGTTGAGAGGTCAGCAATCAATAAAATTTCGTTGCTCTTGTTGATATGGAAGGTTAGAAATTGGTTTGCTTGATCAATTCTAATGGGTAATTTGAGTGACAAATTTGTTTTTGAGTTTGTTTCAACATCGCTTTAAGACTGAATTGTTGCTTGAGGACTTGGTTGTGTTTTGGTTGGAGATGATGGTAGAATGAAGGCAGCAATGTGGAATTCTTCTTATGATCTCCAAGTGCTGAAATTTTTTGGGCTGAATTGCAGAAGAGTAAAGTCTGTCAGAGTTATTGAGACTTTCTTTGTTTTGCCAAAGTAAGATCAGTTGTTATTATGTTGTGATGGAGGATCAAGAGGTAATCCAGGAACTGCAGGTTTTGGATTCATTGGTAGAGACCACTTAGGAAGGTTTATTATTGCTACTGCTGGAGGAATGGGGATAGCCACAAACTATATTGCTGAGGTAATGGCAGTCTTGTGTGCAGGAGAATGGGCAGTGTAAGAGGGATTTCAGGATGTTCTGTTTAGAACAGATTCAAAAGCAACTTCAATAGCATTTCATAAGGGTGGTATTCCATGGTTTGCTGCTAGTAGATGGAAGAAGATTCAAAGTTGTATCCCTGCTATATCTTTTATTCATACTTTTAGAGAGTCTAATACATCTGCTGATGCTCTAGCTAAGAAAGGATGTCAGTTGATTAGAGGTGCAAAAATGGTTTTCACTGAAAAACCTCACTTCCTTTTTTCTCTGGAAGTCCCTGACAAACCTTACTATAGGTTTAGTTATACTTAGTTTTGTTTTCCTTTTGGGTCTGTCTATGTTGTTAACATAGTCTTGTTGTAAGAACTTTTGCTCCTTTGAGTTTCCTAATAAAAAGAATTATTGAGTAAAAAAAGTGTTTTGGTTGGAGTATATTGAAGATGGGAAGGATTGTAATAATGGTAAGATGTTGGTTATGGATGGTGACACTGGTTATAACAATAATCTGGTGGAACTTCTTCTTACTTATGATGAAGCCAAGTTTCTATTGCAGCTGAATTATGACAAGGGTCACCATGAAGTTAAGGCCCACAGGGGTGAATGTTAGGGCATTGTCCGGTCAAGCCCACTAGCGTTGGTATGTCAAGCTAGTTGTCAGTTTTAGGTGTCAAAACACAATTCTTGATTTAGCCTACAAGAGTTTAGATTTCGGAATTGGGATATAAACTAAGTAGTTGAGACCTTGAAGACGAAGACTGTGAAGAAAAAGAAGACATCAATTATTCTTCACCGAAAAAAGGTTAGTAGGAGTTATGCCTTTTATGGTTCTTATATTCAACTTTCTCTATCTTTCGAAATAATCGGCTACTTTAGTAGTGTTATAATAGCGATTGAGATCGTGTTCTTGTCTACATGACCATGTGTTATGTTAGTGTTTGTTCCCGCAAATACTAAGATTACAAGAATGCATGAGATAGATTCGATACCATTTGTCCATTGCAATGGTTTGCTTGCAAATCACTTATTGGATATGGGTGAATCTAAAGGAGTACTCTTGAGCAAGAGTCCAGTGGATTACGGTTGAGGGCGTCACACACGTCTAAGTACTGGTTAAGCCCAGAACTTCCAGCGAGTCATGTTAAACCCTAATCTGAATAGCGGACGGTTCCCGAACCGTACGTGGAACAGAAACTCGGATTTTCTCCTGAGTTCCAAAGTGTCATTTTGTATGCGTACCTACGCGAACCAGATACTTTTGACTGTGATTCAGATGGACGGTTCGCAAACCGTCCCAAGTGAATATTCTTCTGGATTTTCACTCGGGTTAAACTCTGAACTCCTTTATCTCTTAGTTGGACTTGGATTATCATGAAAATATCTTATGTGGTCCATCTAACGGTTCTCACTGTGTCAATAAAATAAAGATTATCTATGGTCTGTTGGATTTCTATCTTGAAGTGTTTTTGAGCTAACAAAACACTAGGCAGATAAATGATTAATGAATTCCAATTAAGATTAATCTCTATTACTTGGTTTGCAAGTTTAGGGTTTCCAAAACTTGTGGGACAAGTAATTGATTGTTTTATTCCAAAGCAACCTATTTTATTGAGTGTTATAAATAGAGGTGTCTAAGGACGAATATCGCAAGCATCAAGCATACATGAAGACTCCTTATGGAAGAGATCGTAAAACTCTTTTCACTTCGGTGAATGCTTGTTGTGGTATAGTCATCCTCTATTAGGTAGCAGTTCCTCACATGATTTACCTACGACTATAAAGACTTCTCTTGAGAGTTGGGAAGCACAGGTAGGAGATTGAAACCTTAGTGGTTGAAATCGGATTAACCTGTAACCTTGGTAACCTGATCACGTTCTTGTCTATTCTACAGTCCTTCTCTTCTGATATAAGGCCATTCAAGAACTGATACGTTACACACAGGGTTCGAAAGGAAGCAACGCACGGCTGCACACGGTGTTGTAAGACCTAGTTAGCTCCAGTTGTATAAGTTTCTTAAGTGATTCTTTTTACAACTGAGGTAGAGACAAGTTGGGCATAGTTTACTCGGTTTACTTGTCAGCCCCCGCTTGTAAGTAGATTTCCGTATGACCTGGAGCAATCCGAAGGAAGTCACTTTGTGTATGTCAAACTGATAGAGGACAGGTCAAACATACAGTCGATAATTGAGGTTGCAAAGCCGGAATTGTTGACACAAGCCTTTAACAGCGGTTAAAGCAACTCCTAGGCCTGTAAAGGACGTCATGTAGGGGAATCAAGTGCGTGACGATCTGTGGGGGATCTAGATACGTAAGGAGTGCGACAGTAGCCAGTTCGCTTGGAGGGTTGGAATTGGTCTCTGCTACATCCCAGACCGAAGTCTTATAGTAGGCTAGTGTTTGTAGTCAGTTTGTACTGTGCGGTGTTCAGTCTGGACGAGGTCCCGAGGTTTTTCTACAAGTTGTAGTTTCCTCGTTAAAAAAATCTCTGGTGTCTTGTGTGCTTTACTTTCCGCATTATATTCTCTGATTATATAATTAAAGAAAACACAAGAAGTACATTATTAATAAACCTGATCGTTGTCCTCAATCCATCCCTTAGATTTACCAAGACCCTGTCTTGCGTTGGACTGATCCTTGTGATCCAAACTCAGGTTAACGGATATGGATATTGATTTTTGAGATCGTCCAGATCTGACCATAAGTCTCACGAGCCCAAACGAAAAGTTGGTTGTATTTCGGTACCCCTGCTTTTTCAGTGAACATGGATTTGGAGAAGCCTAAACATCCCTTGATACTTCTTTTTTTAGTTCCCACAATAGTAAGCATTCAGATTGCAAATGTGCTGGTGAACTCCTTGAGATGGAAATCCATCTGGTGGTTTAAAGATGAATGGTGTATGGGTAGGGTCAGTTGGGTTTCTTTGGGTTGGTGCTCATTTGTGTGCTTCAATACCAACTGCTGTAAGGGAACAGTTCAGTCTCTTGCATTGGAGGCTCTCAAGCAAATTACAGGGATTCTCATGCATAAGATGAGTTGGAGCCTCTATGCTAGACCTTATGCATTGTAGTGGGTGGTCTTCTTGTAGGGGGAGATTTGCATCAAATGGTGATGATCAGCTTCATGGGTTTGTACCAATTTGTTTTCTTACTGGAACTGCTGCTTTCATTTTTCCCACAACACCCACAGATGTGAAGAAGGTCAAGAATTTTAATGGAAAAGCAACAAGATCAATCATCACTGAAGTTGATGTGTCCACTTATCATACAGCCATTTCGTGTATCAGCCAAATTCATCTGGGAGTTTTTGAAAAGCTAAAAGACACAATACTTATAGGTGTGGAAAATTATGGAATTTCCATTTTTGGTGTTCTTACTTCTGAAGGCCAGGGAATCATATCCAGTACTGAAGGTTCATGTGGTGCATACCAAGTCAGTGTCTGTGCAGATGATGGATTCAATTGGTTGTTACAAAATGGCGCAAGAAAGCATCCGTGTTCAATGACCGAAAACTGTACGAGAACTGACCGGAATTTGACCGGGTCTGAACAGATTCTGGCTGAAATTTACAGGCCAAGAATAGTGTTGCCCAGGGCAAGACCGTTTTTGACTGGGTCAAGACTTGTTTTGACCAAGTCAGATCATAGTCAGGTCAAGGTCAAGTGAACCTTTTTTTTTTGGTCCTGTGACCAAGGATAGCAACATAGTCTCCCTATTTCGATTTTTTTTTAAACAACTTAATTGTATTGCGAAACGAGTGACCCATGTTTCAACCCAAAATTTGAAACAAGGAGTGAGTTGTTTCGGAAATTTGTATTGTCCCTGTTTGCAACAGCGGTCGGCTGTTTCAACCCCGGTTTGAAACAGGTTGACTCAGTTTCAAGACGCTAAATTTGGTGTAGTGCATAACAGGCAATTTTTCTAGATGAAGGGATTGAAGTGATTTACACCAACCCATCCCACAGTATGGTCATGCTGATTTAAGCAAGTATAAATACTTTGGTATTCATGAATCGGAGAACCACAAAATTTTCTCATTACTCATCAATCCCTCCACTGATATAAATTTTGTTTCCTCATTTTGTATCTCATTTTCTTGATAACAATAGTCGCATACACACCAGAAGAAGACACGACTTTAATGAGAGATTGGTCGTTCGTCATTAAGCAAGAAGATGTGACACAATGTATTATGTGGTGTTAGGGCATTGTCCGGTTAAACCCACTAGCGTTGGTATGTCAAGCTAGTTGTCAGTTTTAGGTGTCAAAACACAATTCTTGATTTAGCTTACTAGAGTTTAGATTTCGGAATTGGGATATAGACTAAGTAGTTGAGACCTTGAAGACGAAGACTGTGAAGAAAAGAATACATCAATTATTCTTCATCTACAAAAGGTTAGTAGGAGTTATGACTTTTATGGAAATTCTTCAATTCTACTTTCTCTATCTTTCGAAATAGTCGGCTACTTTAGTAGTGTTATAATAGCGATTGAGATCGTGTTCTTGTCTACATGACCATGTGTTATGTTAGTGTTTGTTCCCGCAAATACTAAGGTTACAAGAATGCATGAGATAGATTCGATACCATTTGTCCATTGCAATGGTTTGCTTGCAAATCACTTGTTGGATATTGGTGAATCTAAAGGAGTACTCTTGAGCAAGAGTCCAGTGGATTACAGCTGAGGGCGTCACACACGTCTAAGTACTGGTTAAGCCCAGAACTTCTAGCGGGTCCTGTTAAACCCTAATCTGAATAGCGGACGGTTCCCGAAC
>JAJJMA010347169.1:0-17822 GCA_023529015.1 Papaver nudicaule
TTAAAAACTCCTAGTAGTGTACATGTAACTATATTAAAAACTCCTATAGCTTTTGGAAAACTCGATCGACATCTACAGATAAGGTGTGTTGGATTGTATCATATTAATTTTCTATCGCACAGTTATAACCCCAAAGTATTTTACTGAATGTAATATTTAAGAGCAAGCACTATGGTTCATGTTTTATAGAGATGTCTTGGAGAAATGGAGAAGAGCAACTACTATGGCCAAAAATTTGTCTATATTCTAGAAATAGAGATGGATTTCTCTAGTTAGTGCTACACATATGTAGCAGGCAACAGAGATACAGATGCGAGGTGGAAACCGAGTTTCCGTACAATTTTAATAAATCTTTATAATATTTTGTGTGCGGAAACCGAGTTTCCGTAATTTAAATGTGGTGGAAACCGAGTTTCCGTCTAAAAATGGCGAAGACCATTGTGGTTGTCAATTTGTGTCATTTTCGCCATCCTATATCTTCAAAATCTAGGGATGGCTTATGGCACTCTAGTACTTGCTCTAACTAGTGTACTAAAACAAAATATAACTTCCATTGAAGATGTTTATCAAAATAAATATTTATTTGTATTAAATATCACCTCGTTTTTAAATCTCCATATATGATATACATCTAAACACCATTATAGATGCACTAAAGAAACAAATGGACAAATAGAATAAACAATAAATAGGTAGGTGAATTACTGTCAAAGTTCTTCCTAGAATGCACCAATAAAAACGCTTAACTGTGTACAGTGTAACCCCTCTGAAATGATAAGAAGTAGTTGAATATAAATGAGTACTATTGTTGAAGCAGGTGGACTACCTTTGAATAATACTCAAACGTACGTACTGTTCTAATTAATCACAGTATTTATTCAAAGCCTTAGGAGACCAAATCTCACACGCAGATGCAATTATATCTAGATATATTTGACAGTCCACTGGCACTGGAGATCATTTTCATGATGTCATTGATCAAACCCAACCAAACTTGAACTCTTAGGCCTTCGCTGAGCGCCCTGAAACAGTGATAACGCCATTGATAAAGCTCTAGGCTCTAGCGCACTAACAGTAATAACTACACCAACAAATCTATAAAACATTATAAAGAACACAAATGAAAACAATACAAGAACTCAAAAAAAAAAAAAAAAAAAAAGTTTCCAACATGCAACGTGTGGCTGAATTAGATCTTTCATGAGGATACGTTTATATATTGTCATTGGCTCTAGCCAAGTTTTGACTAATTGGGAGGATATTTTGTACATCTAAGTCCTCCCAAAATATCTTGTATTTTGAGAGGACATACTAATAACTCATTATGGTAAGGTCAAGAGAAAGAAACCAAGACATCCACAAGGTATTTTGATCTACAAATGGGTGATCGATGACGTACTACGTTTGGAGGTTAGTTAAGCCAAACACATACTAGCTACTTACTATTATGTAAAATATCTAAAACAGAAATTGGGTCATATGCTCGTGCAACGCCAGGTCCATGATTTAGTGGACGCCTAAAATAAAGTCTGGACGATTGGGACAGTGGAGCCACGTCAAAAGACCCGAGACGTGTTTACCCCTGTCTAAATCTCATCTTCTTCTTCCCATTGAAACTATCGAAACATTTTCAGTTTCGAAATCAGATCTAAAGTCTAAACTTCTAAGAGAGAAGAAAATCACAACAACAACATCTTCGTCTAAATCTCATCTTCTCCACCGAAAAACAAACATCATCATCTCCATCTCCACACCAAACCTATCAGCAACAACACCATCTCCGTCTCCACCACATCACAACAGCATCATTCATTCGACAATTATGAGTCATACAACAAGTAAGTCCCACCCCTAATTTTCAATTGAACCCTAACTTTCATTTAAATTCAATAAAAATTGAGTTGGGTTTGTTAATTCGTGTTTTGACATGTGGGTTTTGTTTGAAAATTCGATTGATTGCTTCCTCAATTGAACGAAGAAGGTTTTGAATTAGGTTTTGGAATTAGGTTATGAATTAGTTACTTGTACACATGGTAAAACTCGTTATGAATTTCTTATTAGGTTTTGAATTAGGTTATGAATTGGGTTATGGATTGGTTACTTGTACACATGGTACAACTGGTTAGGAGTTTCTTCATATTTTAATTGTATTTCGAAATAGATTTTTTAATTGGGTGATGAATTGGTTCCTTGTACACAGGGTACAACTGATTTTGTTAGGAAATGTATACTAGGTACATGTGGCTTTATTTGATTTAGTATGAGTACAATTGGTTACTTGTACACAGGGTACTGCTGGTTTTGTTAGGAAATGTACACTAGGTACATGTGGCTTTATTTGATTTAGTACGAGTACAATTGGTTACTTGTACACAGGGTACTGCTGGTTTTGTTAGGAAATGTACACTAGGTACATGTGGCTTTATTTGATTTAGTATGAGTACAATTGGTTACTTGTACACATGGTACTACTGGTTTTGTTAGGAAATGTACACTAGGTACATGTGATTTTATTTGATTAAGTATGAGTACAATTGGTTACTTGTACACAGGGCATAACTAGTTTTGTTAGGAAATGTACACTAGGTACATGTGGTTTTATAATTTGATAAGTATGAGTACAATTGGTTACTTGTACACATGGTACAGGTGGATTAATTTGATTTGTAACACAAGTACAACTGGGACTTTTAAGGTGTAAGTTGGATCAAAGACACTGCTCCTTTAAGGTGTAAGTGGGACTTTTAAAGATATCTTGTCCGGTGATGGCCTGGATGCATGTGTGAGCTAGTTCTTTTCTTTCTTTTAGTGTTTCTTCTTATTTCTGTGCGCCTACCTGAAATATCCAGATTAAGATATTTTAAGCATTTGTTAGGGATATGCAAGGAGTGTAATTTCTTATTGTACATAATGCTAGGAATACATCATACATTGGGGGTGTGTTATTACGTACCTATTACTATCCCATTCTTCTAACAAATTAGATTAGTCTATCATCCTCCTTCAATATAGTAGTGCATGCACATAGCTAAATGTTGTCCATGACAGTTCCAATTTAATACTCCTGAAAGGACAATATCCATTTTCTTTGTCTCCGACAGTCGTAACTATGGAGAAGGGTGTTTGACACACGTCAATATCTCTTTCTTTTTCTTTTTTTATAATCTGTATTTGATTAGCTGTAACGATGTATGTTATTAATCTCTTTTAATGTGAACCAGAGTGCCAAGAGAAGATGCAAGGATACCAAGTACAAGAAACCATGTTTGTTCCTCTACAGGAAATACAGCAAGACATGTTTGTGTTCAACCATACTTAAACTGGAACACCTGCCCTTGTTACAATAACTGGAAGACTCAACAAGGTGGCCTAAATGCCTGTAAGTGCACGCGGAGTGTTGTGTATGGGCAAAACTCTCTAGTCTAGTCCCAACTAATCTGTTTTGGTCATATGAAAAGCTTGTAAAATGTCCCACGTACATGTAAACCAGCTTCCAGCTTCTAGTCTTTCAATATAGAATCCATGTAACGTAGGGGTGGGGGGTAGAAGAAACAGAGGAACATTTACGGGAAATGTCAGTTCAGTGTTTCCGTGGAATTTTAAGATGGCTGCGTACAATTCTATTGGTCAGAAATACCAGGTTGATACAACTACATTGGTCAGAGGTGACGAGCACAACATGCTTGACAAATTGAAAAAATGGAGTTTTGGATGCTGGTTCTGCCCCTTGCGGTGGATTAGATTGGTACTGGGTATACCTTGAGTTTTAGCAGGCATAACTGGCCCTATATTAGGATTCTTAGGACACAACTAATCTGTTTTGGTCATAAGGTCATATGAAAAGCTTGTAAAATGTCCTACGTACATATAAACTAGCTTTTGTTTGTGTTTTTAATCGATAGTTATTTTATAGAATAGTCTGGTAACTGCCTATAACTTGCTGACTATGCATTTTGGTCATTTGACCTCCCATGTCTTAATAAACAGTATATTTATAATTAATGTCTTTATAAATAGTATCATATTTTTGAAGTCTTTAAAATCCAGTTTTAAACAAAATTGGTCCAAAGGACCAATTTTGTGTATCTAAAACTTGCAGTCAAATTTATCCCATTTACGCCACCTGATGTACTTCTTAAGTTTTGTTATCGACATTAGAAGGATATAGGGTGAGGGTGGAGCTATATATAGAGGCATTAAAAGGATATATAGTGTGAGGGTGGATCTATATATAGAGACGTTAATATAGTGTGAGGTTGGAGCTATATAGTATATAGAGACATTAATGAACCCAAAGAAATCCTTGCCAACAACTATAAGTAGTTGGTTTCATCAGGTTTCACTCAGACAAAGTTGGTGATGCTGTTGAAGTTCTTGTGTAACTCTGTCCATGATTCTTTATTCTTTTAAAATAAATTATTTAGTTTTATTAATTAAAAAAAAAACTTTTAGGGTTTTACCTCCTGGTACCATACCGAGAGATGGATAAGACAAAATATTATTAATGATATCTGAAATAGACAATACCAGGAAGCATTCATAGGACAACATTAAGCACTCGATGACAAGGGCAAGACAGAATCGTAAAAGATGACACATAATCCTAGCGGATAGAACTAGAGTGTAAGGGTAAGTACTCGTATTACACTAACCTCACTTATTTCAATACCCATACAATAAGAGCAACAAGTACAACTGGCATTTAGATATGATAACCAACGAGTTATTATGACACTGGCATTTTTCCCACTGTTGGTAACTGCAGTACAGCTTTTGCGGTGGTTGTTCGCCAATTGGCTTGGGTCATGGAATACTTTTTGTTACTTCCTTTTTTGGAATCTACTCTTTGCACTGGTTACGGCTTTTCAGAGTGTTTTATTTTGGGTATTACTTTCATTTCTGTTTTGTTCACCTTACTGTACTTAAGCTATGTCGGTAATACTCCCTTCTATATACAATGCAGGCTTGTCTTTCAAAAAAAACCAATGAATTATTTATTTTGGTAGACAAAGTTTGCTATATCAATCTCACGTGATCGGTTGTTGCACAGTCATCACTGTCACCTTGAGAAAGGAGGTCTAGTCTTCATGCCACCTCAGCAAAGGAGGTCCGGTATAAAATATGGTACAATCATCGTTACCACATCATCGAGACTGTCCAGTCATCATTGCCACGTCGTCGACACTGGTCTAGTCAGCAAAGTCACGTTGTCGGAACTAGAACATTCAGCACTGCCCCGTCGGCAAGTCTAGTCCGTCGTCATCCGTCAAGCGCACGCAATTTTACAATCTTGTTTCGTCAATATCCCCTTCATTTCTCATCCGAATTGAATGATGTTTGGCTTGTTAGAATTGTCTTTCGATTCCCAAAAGTTTGGAGATGATTGCTCAGACCCCCACAATGTTTATCCTTGCATCACATCGCAAGCAACCAAAGTCCTATCTTGCACGTGAGCACTTAAGCCTTGCTTTGATCGCAAGCATAAATATCGCCTTGCACGCGAGTAAATAGACTTGCATATATCAATGAAAGCACAAAGTCTCGTCTCAACCGCGAGCCAAGCAATCGTGGTTGGTCCAAAGTCTCGTACTCAACACAAGCAACAACCAGACAACTTAAGCGGCTAGCGTTTAGCCTTGTTAGGTTGCTAGCAAAAAGACTTGTCAAGCTTTTCAAAAGCCTTACCAAACTTCAAGGTACATATACTCAAGGACTCGTTCAGCTCACGAGCATCAAAAGGCCACTACTTGGCAAATTTATTGCAGGTACAATTTGGGGCGTCCTTGCAATATCACATATATTTGCAGGTAAGTTTTTTTGCAGGTACCGCAGTTGGGAGCGTCTTTGTCTGCACAACAATCTATGTTTCAGTTCAACAACAACAACTCACACTTGGGGGCGACTTACGTAATTGGCAGTCGATGCAGATGAAAAACCAAAATTTCTTAACCCCACAACAAGTTGGAGGTTAAGAGGGGGCGATGTTTGTACTCTATATAAAATGGGTTCATATTCGTTAGTCAAGCTCGTCTGACCCATATCCACTTTCGCTGACCCAGAAAAAGATTCTAGAGGTTGCCAGAAGTTTTGCAGGCCAAGTTATTTTTGGATGAAGTTTAATCTCAAAATTAGGGTTTATCCTACAAATACAACAGTATAAATAGAGGGGACCAAAACCCTATAAGGATAGGTTTTCAAACCCTAAGAAACTGTATACACAAATCAATAAAATATCCCTCCCTAAGATGACTCATCCATGGAGTAGGAACATTAGTGGCCGAACCAAGTTATATTCTTGTGTCTCCTTTATTTCTTTGTTTTATTTATCTTTATTTTACATCATCATCATCACAATCAATCGTGTTTTCTGTGAGAATTTATTCTCGCACAAACAGGTACCATATGCCGTTCTTAAATCATGAACCTTAATCTCCATTTAGTGAGGTTAGGATCTCTTAAGTGGCACATCAATGTATACGAGCTAGGAGTTGATGATTGAAAACATATCGGTAACAAAGATACACAACATAACCAACATTCAAGTTGAACGTAACACACAATTATACATATTTATAGAACACTAGGAATAGCAGGAATTACTATAAAGCAGTATCGTTAACCTATAATGCATAACATGTTTTTACATACTAAGGTTTTGTACAGTTCTTTTCTGGATTAAATGATGTTTAAAATGCGTGAAACAAAACTAAACATATTTATTTAAAGCAAGGCTAGTAAAAGCAAAGAAATCAGGATGAGGGGACTAGGCCTAAACCTGCACATGCTACAAATGATCCAAATTGATAGACAGTACTAATATGATAAAGAATCAATCAGTCGACTACAACAAGTTTGTTATATTCCTTACCAGAGATTGCTTTTTCCATCACTCTGACGCAGCAATGGAACCAGGATTTAATATACGGGGGACTAATTTTTTTTTTACAACCTGCTCATTAATGTTAAAAAAAATAAAAAATATGGCAGCCGTAGGTCGCCCAAAAATTTTAGATGTATAGATTCAACACCTACAATGGATAAATATTAATCGAATCAATAGCTCCAGTACATAGTCTTATGGTACTTCAGAAGAATCAAGACTAAAAAATAAAAGAACAAGACGAAAAATAAAAATACACCGATGATGGACTAAAAGGGTAATATTTTTTTCCACCCATGGGGTGCTGTATATTTAATTTTTGAAATTTTCAAGGACTTAAAACAAATTTAACGGAATTTAGGGGTGTTCAGCATACCCTAGCCCCCCGAAAAAGTTTCAACAAATTATTTGAGAAACCGCTAATCAAAGCCACGCCCTTTTGCTGACCCAACACTGGAGTTGATCCAGAGTATCGAAGGTTCCAAAACACAATCTCTGGCACATTGTATCCTGCCTCCCCAAATTTCTTTTCTATCACCTCGTAGTCAGTCTCCCATTCCGCCATAGCAGCATGATTGAAGTTGTAACAATACCTAAGCTTCCCTGAAGCTGCATTGAACTCCATGTCGCTAAACACAAAAAGGCGCTTTATCATCTGATCTTTCTTCAATTTCCCATTCACTGCGATTCTCAATAAGTCGAACACCCTCTGGAAATTAGTTGACATATTATGCCAATCAGCCCGCTTAATGGATTCCGTCTTTGATCTCAAATCATTACCTTCGATTTCGTGCAGCTGAGGGTGTTCGTTGAAAGTGATGAATTTTCCTTTCCACGGTTCTTGACTCAGTTCTGATACCAACAGACCAAGAGCAACACAGACGTCCATTGGCGTTCCTGCCATACTACCAGATACATCACAGATTGCAAGACAGTCATTTAGCTTTCCAATTTTCGACGTATCATCCACCATTCTTCGCCATTGTAGCTCAGCGACATTAGAATCAGCATTCTCGTCGTTTAAAGACGCGATGATATCATGAGGTAGCAATGCACCAGCAGCAATCTTTGTCTCTCCTTTTTTAACTCTCTCCAGATACTCATTGAACCTTTCTTTATCATGTTCCTCGAAGAAACTCTTGTACTTCTTCATAGCGACAGACGGAACACGACTGTATACAAGTAATGGAATTGGAAAGCAAGTTTTTTTTATTACGTAGGGTACAAGTAATGGTTAAACAAACCTAATAAACTGTATGGCAATTGAATTCAGTATATATAGCTTAACTATTTCTATAACTAGGGTAATCTAAATTTGGATGGAACTTTAAAAAAAGAACTACCATAAATAAGGAAACCAGTATTAGTATCGTAACAGACTTGAGCTCTTGATAGACGAATGTCTTGGTGGAACAGTACTATGAGAATGAACAGTAGATTTTCTATGCTCAACTATTTTCTCTGTGTGTACATTTTCATCTGTAGGCCTTCCTAACAATTAGGGCGGGAACTGAATAGGTTGGCAGCTTGTATTGCTTCACATCTTTGCTTTGATGACTAATCTTTCTCTAGCCATCCTAAAATTCTTTGCACAAAAGTTGTGTTCATCCAACATTGCAATCAAATTCCGAATGACTTCTACATCCAACTGGTCTTCTTTTTTCGTGAGAGGAGTTTTTTCTTTTTTCTTTTTTTTTTTCCACTGAATTTTCAAATTCTGGAGGTTCAAAAAAGATATATTTTCTTCTTTAAGGTTTTTGTGCCATATATGTATCATAAATGTATAGTTGTGAAAAAACCGGCTTAATAGGCACCAGTGAACCAATTTTATGATGATTTTGACCATGGATTACATATGACCATGGTCCTCCTTCCTTGTTGAATCTTTGTATAGTGCTCCGGTTGAAGTAAAAGCAAACATAGAGTTGTATGCTCTTATGTTTTTTTCTGAATTTTCTTGACGTTGCCCTCTGTTGTAATATTCCAACAACCCAGCCAAAGGATTCGGGCAGTTGCGTTTGGGTGGTAGCTTGACATTTCCTTTTGAACAGCATATACTGAACTTATTCAAAGTTCAGTATATCATTGACTTTTCGTGATTTTTTGGACCTTTCCTGTGGCCAAACTGATGCTTCACAGTATTGACATGTATGCTTTACAGTATTGACATGTATGCGTCGAACTTGTGCATTGTGATTTGTGGGGGCCTGCATCTATTCCATCAACGGCAGGTTACAAGTATTTCATTCTTTTTCTGGGTGATTTCAGCAAATTCATTTGGATTTATCCGATGCAAACTAAAGATGAGAGTATTGTATGCTTCAGAGTTTATAAGGCAATGGTATAAAACTTGTTATCTACTACCATTAAACACTTTCAATGTGACAGTGCCTATGAGCTTGTTAAAGGAGAATTTAAGCAGTTTCTTGAGGATAGTGGTATTCAGATTTGTTGTTCGTGTCCAAGAACTCCTCAGCAGAATGCTGCTGCTGAACGAAAGCTTCGTCATATTGTAGAGTGTTGGAATCTTGCAACAATGAAACTTCAAATGTTAGATGTATCAATTGATATATAGAGAAATGTAAATGTCGCAAACAATTTCTAGGATTTCTACGAGGACAGAGCCACTAGTTCGACTAGCTGCCCTTAACAAATTAGTCCGCGGGTACACTAAAAAATGAGTGACGCTATACCCCAACAACGGAGATTTGTCCAGGATAGAACTGCCCGATACAGTTCTAGGAAGGGAATAAACAAGGAATGCGCAAAACAAAGCAAGAAGAGGGGAAAAGAAGACGGGATAGTAGCCGCTTCTGGGATAAAGAGAAATGAGAATTTTGATTTCTTTTTATAGTGAAAAACTGGGGTGAGATCAATGCACCATTAGTGCTGGAGTAATGACAAAATTAATTACAGAATTAAGTTAAACCGTTTAAAATATATTCTGTAATAATGTTGACATAAGTTGCAAAATTTATTTTGGTAACAAAAGATATTCTTCCCAAATCAACTGCCCCACATTTAAAACAGAATTAAATAAATTTATTTTCCTTAAGAAAATCAGTAAAAAAATTTGAGAAAGAAATGGTTCTTGTTGGATAATTCCACATGTGCACAAGCCCAAGGCATATCTGCCCCATGTTCACTAAAGGTTATTTCATTCACTCAAGAAAATGAGCAAGCTCCTTGGTGACCTGTAAGTCCCAAGATCAAATCCCACCAAGACCAATATTATTTTTGATTAAAAAACTCATTTTCTCCAACAATCCCCCAAATGAATGAAATCACGTTAAAATCAGAAAGCGGAAAATACCACTATAGGCAAAGATGTCCATGAAGTCTTGAACCTTTACTTAGTGAGAAATTACCGAAGCTACTTGCTAAGTACAGTGAACGCGATGTCTTGAACTGCTAGCGTTTAGTGTAACTTGCGATAACCACCACACATGGTACCTTCCTGGTGTCGCTAAGTTCGATGTCGTTGTGTCCATTTTGGCCCTAGACGTATCCCATTTCTCAGAATGCTCTAGAGAACCAGCTCATGTTCTCATAGGAAGTGGCCCACTTCCACATTCAGATAGGTGAGCTTCCATTAAGAGTGCTACTGCTAGCCACACCCCACTTCAATCTTAAATTGAAACTATGGAACTGATTAAGACTTATTAAAAAGTCACCCTTTACTCACAGTCATACACTATCAAATAAGCACCATAGGGAGGGACTGAGAATATAATTCAAGATTATAATTCTCTGATGGTGCCTAGCTTTTCATCACTACAGGTTAGTTGTCTCATTCGAAACCTTATCCGTGGGATCTCTAGTCGTAAGGTTGAGTGTCCCCCATAATGACTTTTAATTAGTTGAGCTTAAGTCTCATCCCCCTCGATGCACTTCTAACTTTCTCTTTGCCCAATCCTTTCGTCAAAGGATCCGCGATATTCACCTCTGACTTTACATAGTCCACGGTAATAACGTCGGTCGAGATTAGTTGCTTTAACGTATTATGCCTATGACGTATATGTCTAGACTTCCCATTATTCATATTGTTCTTACTTCTAGCAATCGCAACTCGATGATAACAGTGTACCGATATAGATGGCACAGGCCTATGCCAAAGAGGAAATGTCTTCTAAAAAGCATCTTAGCCAAATAGGCTTCCTCTCTTGCTTTATCTAATCACAATAAACTCTGAATCCATAATGGAACGAGTTACACAAATCTGTTCTCAAGTTTTTTTTTTTTTCAAGAAACAAATGCTCCTGCTAGAGTGAATTATATTCACTCGTAGACGTAGACTCCTCTGAGTCTGCTATCCAATTTTCATTACAAACCTTCAAGGACTACAAATTACCCTTCGTCGCACAACAAGGTCATGAAGTACTTTAAGTACGTCTACACTATAATAAGTGTATCTCAATGCATCTACCCTGGATCACAAGCATATACCTGCTTAACCTACTCACAACATAGGCAAAGTCTGGACTCGTACATTTCATCAAATACACCAAACTTCCTATGACTCTTGAGTATTCAAGTCGGTTAATTCCCTCACCTTTATTCTTGCTGATATGACACAAAGAATCGTACGGTGTACTAGTAGGTTTACAGTTAAACTGATTGTACTTCTTAAGCACATATTTAACATAATGAGATTGACTCAGACTATAGCCATTAGAACTCTTTATAATCTTCATCTCTAATATGTATTAGCGGTGCCTAAGTCTTTCATGTCAAAGATCTCATTCAACAGTTTCAAGTGGAGTTAGTCTCATCTATGTTTGTATCAAGCATATCATACACACACACGCATACAATTACACAGGCTTCCAAGACAAGTTTGTTGCAAACGCACTTGTCAAACTTAATAATTCAAAATCCACCAGATATCATCACATGACCAAGTTTTTCATGCTATTATATTTAAGTGCTTGTTTAAACCACACAAAATATCTAATCAGTTTACACATATTTTCATAACCTTTCACTACATAGTCTTCAGGTTGATTCATGTAAATTTCTTTATCTAATTCACCATTTAGAAATGTTGTCTTTTCAACCATATGATGCTAACCCTGAGTTGTCAACAACAGCTGCATCAATTAACTTCCTAAAAGGAATTAAGTATATCTAGTCATTTGTGAGTATGAGTCACAGAAATTTACATCTACTCTCTGTTTTTAGCCTTTAACTACAAACCTACATTTCATATGTTGGTTCTACATATGCTTCGTCTTACTCTAAAGGTAACGACTGTGTGGTTGAAGGCAATCTAGGGTATCATCTAAACATCTCTTTCGAGTGTCGGGTTTTTTCAAGAAAAATATTGTACGAGTAGAAAATCTGCATAGGTACTAGTGATACCATATCCATCAGATCTGCTCATACATACAGTTACTTAGGTTGAGATTCAATGGTGCGAGGACCTCAAGAACAATACCGAAGGTAATCTGAATAGTAATTAAAGACTAAACATATAACAGCAAAGACTAAAGTATAAAGATTTGTCTGTATTTCAGTGTTACGATTACATGAATATAACCCTAAGGAACCAGAGGAGATACAGACCTAATCTCACTCTTGCCTCTTAGGTTTAACCCAAAAAGAATCCAACCCCTATAATGTTTTCCAAGCTCGCCTTATATAGGCCGAGCTTGGGTGGTTTACAGCTAATAAAGACAAAAGACTCAATCGTGGTGGTGCCAGCCCTTGTCGACTAAGGCGGTGACGCTCCGAAGTTGATTCTTGGTCTTCGGCCCCTTGCCGTGGTCCGAATCTTTTCCTTTCGAGTCTTCTCCTTCGTGCGTGTATGACCTCTTCTTTGGGCTAATCCGAGGTTTTACTGCTGATCCTCTCGATGTGGTTAGGCTTCTTGGATGCGAGACACGTGGTCCGAGGGGTTTTACCCCCTACAGTTTGCCTCTTTCCTTTCCTGGTATCGAAGATGCAAGGAGAGGAAACTCTCTCTGCCACCTCTTTATCAAGCATCCCCACTACCTGCCAGGTGCGTATTTTTTGACACGTTCTCCTAAGCTCGTGGCTTTTCACCTTCTGACTGGTAGAGCCGGTTTCTCTCACTATTTAAGTTTCGCTTCTCCCTCTAAAAAATTTTAGACCTTTCGTTTTCATCTTTCTTGGCGCCGGCAGTTTTCTTCTGCGAAACCTCAATTTGTATCTTCATATCAGGTGAACTATCTGTTCCTTTCTCCTTGACCCATTGTTTTAATCTTCCTTGTCTTTCATCATGTTGGTTTCTTTAGGATTTTCCTTTCTTCCTTCTCTCTATTTCGGGTGTTCTCTGTTATTTTCGTCCGCCGGCGATATTGCGTTGTCCTATCTGCATCTTCTTTTTCCATGTCTTTTTCCGTGATTGAGGCCCTTTATTTAAGGTTAAATGGTGTGAATCCTGATGGAAGGGGCTTTCAAATTGAGGCCATTGATTTTCCCAGATTGACTCCAGAATTGGTCAGGGAGTATCAATGTAGCGAGGACATACTTGTGGTGACGTTTCATCAGATATCTGCTGGGTTGCTTCTTCCTCTTTATCAGTCTTCCAATCCTTTGTTCCTTGAAATCCTTTGCTCTCTTCCTGAACCTCGAGGTGTGATGCAACTTACTTGCAGTTCAATCTTTCTTATCAATCAGTGGGTTCTTCAGTCTGAGAATAATTCCTCTCCCGAATCCACAGCGAAGTACTATTTTACTGCCAAGAACTTTTTTAGGCACTACGAGCCCTTTTTAACTATAGACCATAAGTTAGCTCCTTGGGGGGTTAGCTTTCGGAGGGTGGAAGGTAGCCGAAACATTCTTCCCGAATCTTTGAATTATTCACTGGACGAAGACTGGTCTTCGGAGCCTATACTCCCAGTTTGGAAGGACTCTGGCCGATTCCTTGTTCGGACTGAGTTCGAGGTAGGTCACGAGTTTGAGACTCAACACCTGTTTTCTATTTATTTTTCTGACGAGGATAAGAGGTTATCTCGCTCATTTTCGGGAAAGGACAAGGATGTCGTCGCTGAGCCATTGGGCAACCTAAAGCGTCTTCGGCCTGATGAGGAGACTATGCAGCAGGTAACAAATACTCTCTTCTCGTTCCTCTCCGAAGTATTCATACTTGCCTATGTTTGTTTCCTGAGAAAGACGGATCCTCATCTGCAGGGAGAGCCGTCAGGTGCCCTAAGCCTTAGTCGTGGTCTGATGAATTTAACTATGGGGGAAATCCTGGAGTTTCTCGACCACTGAAAAAATCTGTTTTACAAACGATTCTGAAAGGAGTTCAAACTGGTCGTCGCCAGATTGCTAAAGCTCCTCCGAAAGAGGCTACGAGTGCTGATAAGGAAATGCCAACCTCGGCAGCAACTGAGGTGGCTATCAAGGAGGTGGTCGTTACAAACCCTCGGATTATCCTGCCTTCCTTTACCAGTGGAGTTGCTGCCTCGGTTATAGTAGCTCCTACATCTGTGAGGGCGAATGCTTCTTCGGACTTTGTTCCTTCCACCTCTTCTACGCCGAGAGCTGCCCTTGGTGCTTCTGCCTCGACGATGGTAATTTCTACGAATGCTATTGGTGAGCCTTTTATTCTTTCGTCAGAGAAAATTGTTACTCCAGCAGACCTCCTTATTCCTCAAGAGTATGGTTCATATGTTGAGATGGATTCCTCTAAGAAACTCGTCGCCAGCTTTCCACAAAGTTCAAGTTTTCCGCCTGCTCCGAATTACGCTTGCAGATATAGGCAATCTTATACTGCCGAGAGGTTTAAGGAAGTTTTGTTTGAAAATTATAATCCTGGCGAATTTACTGCCGAGGTTTCAACTCGCTTTGAATCCTATGCCTCAGATCCCGTAGAGCAGCCCTTAGATCCGGATTTCTGCAGGAAGCTTGGTGACCTCTTCGGAGGTGACTGTCCCCGTGCCGAATATAATCTTCGTCATCCTCCCTTGTCCTATGAGGAGAGTTTGTCCATTCTTCAGGTGGTGAGTTGTGTTGTTGTTTCCCATGCCGATGTTGCCTGAGCATTTTGTTAATCCGCTCACTTTGTGGTCTGCTATTTTTTGCTAGGGTGATTACCATGCCTCTGGTCTCTTGGCCCATAACTTTGATCAGGCTGGTGAGGCCGAGTATCATGAGCGACTGTTTCATCGTATGCAAGAGGAGCTGGCTCGAGATAAAGTTCGCAGTGCTGAGGCAAAGAAACAATCGATATGTAAGTCCCTTATTTTTCCTGCTGCTTTTTGGGAACATTTGTTTTTTGCAGTCTTGCTAAAAACAAATTTTCTACTTACTTTTGAAAAGGCGAGCTGGAAGGGCTCGAGAAAAAACTTCAGGAGGCCCAATTGGCTATTGATCGACTTCGGAATGGTCGACAATCGTCTCAGATTGCCTCAAGTAGCGAAGGCTATCGTGTCGATAGTGCTACGTTGTTGGAAGAAAGGGATAGAGCTTTAGAAGATGTGAATTATTATAGGGCGAAGAGGCAAGAGGCCGAAAGTCTTTATGTATATGAGAGAAAAGAGGGGATCAAGCCGAACGCCTTCTCGAGAAAATTAGAAATAGAAACGCGTTGCTGTCCTGAGAAAATCATTTTTTCCATCTAGATGTGACTCGATTGACGCAAGAGCGAGATGTGGCTCGTTCGGAGAGGTCAGTCAATGCCTCTGGTAGGGTTTTAATTGAAAGGTTAGAAGAGAAAATCAGGGATTTGAGGGTGCAGCTGTCTACACAGAAGAATGTTAATAAGGACCTGGTTACTGAAAATGATGTTCTAAAAAGGAGTTGCACTGATATATGCCGACAACTTGCTTTGGCAAACAAGTCGAACGTTCAAACTGCTGCTCTCGTTGATGAGTACCGAATAGAGTTAGCTAAGAGTGGGGCCATTGCTTCTGAGGATGTGAGAAAGAATGCCTCGATACCCCGCTTTACCAATCAGCACCAGGTTGATGAATATGTGGTTTTTAAAGAGAGTAGGGAGCTAACCCAAATTTGCCTTTGCTTTTCTGAGTACTTCGTAACCTTAGTTGAGTCGTCGTCCTGTTATTCTTATGTCTGTTGCTTCGTTTTCAGGTATCGAAGCTAATTTGAAGAAGCGGGTTGTTGATACCGAGGTGGCGAGGGACGATGCCTCAAGTCAGCTGGTGACTGAATCCAATCTGAAGTTGGAGGCTGAGAGTAGGGTTAAACAGTTGACTGATGAATTATCCGAAGAACGCCGGCGTCGCTCTGCTGATTCGGCTAGATTTTCTCAAGAGCTTGAGCTCGAACGCAGGCGTCGTTTCGAAGAAGTGACAAATCATGCCGAACTGCTATCCAAGGAACGGGAGCTTCGTCTTAAATGTCAGGCGAGCGTGAGGGGCCTGGTGATCGGCTTTGCCCTTGTGCATCATGAGTTAAGACATGGTCAAGCTGTAGAAGAACTTCTTTCTCGATCTGCCTTAACTACTGCCTTTGCTACTAGTATGGCATGCCGAAAGCATGGTCGCTCCCTTTTCAGAACCATCGGCGTGGAACCTCCTACTTATGGCGCTATTGGTGCGCATGATTCAGACGTTGTATCTCCTATTGATGAGTACCTGCTCCCCCAGGAAGTTTATGTGGCCCTAGCTAGAGATAAGCTTCGGAGGAGGGGCCTACTTGAAAAGTTTTTGAAGGTGGCTAG
This sequence comes from Papaver nudicaule, assembly GCA_023529015.1. Taxonomy (NCBI): domain Eukaryota; kingdom Viridiplantae; phylum Streptophyta; class Magnoliopsida; order Ranunculales; family Papaveraceae; genus Papaver; species Papaver nudicaule. The sequence goes on from JAJJMA010347169.1 coordinate 16,533, forward strand.
TGTGGTGATGACGATGATAATGCGAAAGGCGATTCAAGGAATTTTGGAGATGCTGCCGAAGGTTCCCATGGTGGCCCGAGCGAATTCGTTCATGGTTTCGAGGATGGTCCTTGTGATGGTGCCGATTGTTCGAAGGATAGCTCATGCCCTTAGCTTGTGCACTCTTTTCTTTTGTGGCTGCGTCCGCGTCATTTTGCTTATACACGCGTTTTTTGTTTTCACACCTCGTGTCCTGCATTTACATACATATATATAAATAATTTATTATGTTTACTTTCTATTGTTATGCCCCTCCTCGGGACTGTTTTTTGTTTTGAGGAGGTCCCTTGGTTGAGTAATTCGCTTGTAAATGCAAGCAAATCAACTACCTCGGGGTTCCATCTTCCTCTATAGGTAGATGTTAATCCCTTTTATCATCACCTCGGCGCCCGAGAACGCGAGGTCCTCGTGGCCGTTTGGTAGTGAGTACGAATGCATCATCAGCTTTTGTAGCCTTGATTCAAAGTGCTCACCGCTAACGGGGTGTCTTGTGGGTAGATGACCGTGCCATATAGCTCGTAGGGCCTTACGATTTATATGGTCATCGGCTCTGTGCTTGCTATTCGAGGTTTTTATGTTTTTTGGCGATTTTTGCCTTTGGTGTTACAGCCTGTTTGGCGTTTTTTGCCTTTGTGATGGCTCTCAGCCAGGAGGTTTCTTACCCGTCCTGACAGGATCTGGAGTTTGATTCCGAAGGGAGTTGGATCAGTGAGTGCTATCTTTATTTATTAAATCTCTTCGAATATTGCGTACAAAAGAAATTACGTTCTTAAACTAGGTGTTTCATGTGTTTTCCCTCCACAGGGGTTTTCAACCTCTGACCTTCGAGGTTAATCAAGCTATAAGTATAATCGTCTAGTTCCCTTTCGATGACAAATGGTCCGGCCCAGAAGGGTTCTTGCTGGATGTTCTTGCCTTTGCTAGGCTCGCCTAATTGCTCGCTCGGAGCCTAGAGGCTGCCTGCTGCCACGAGGAACTGCTCTCGGTTCTCGAGACACTGGCTTTCTTCGCTGCCCTTTTGCTTCACGCTTAGCATTCCAGCTTCGGTGTCAGCTATGAATTTAGTTATGCTCTCGTCCGATATCCTTGGGTTCTTAGCTTGTTACGAGCATTCCTTATTGTCTTTCCTTTGCCTGGACATCTATTTCGTGACAAGCTCGTGCCTCGGCAGGATTACCTGGAATCTCCGCAATCCCTCTTGGGGTTGGGAACCTGATTCTTTGGTGCAAGGTGGATGCGACGCCCATAATG
>JAJJMA010347172.1:5183-37758 GCA_023529015.1 Papaver nudicaule
CCACTTAAGGCTATTGAAGCAGGCAAGTTCTGGATCAGGGCCACCTCCTTCTACTCAAAAATAAGTCTACATCTTCTTTCCTTATCTTATCAGATGCGACCAGTTTCAAGATAGAGCTCAGGTTCACCACTTCCAGGTTTGCCGTCAACCAAGACATGAGTCCAGTTGATGTTTTCCAAGGGTTAAGAGATTATTTCGAAGAAAAGACAAGGAGAAATCAAAGCTTGGGTACAAATCAGTTCAGTTTCAAACTAAGTTCCGGCCGCCAGAAGTCAGTGAAGAATAGGTCATTTTCTTGCTAGTTTGCTGTCGATTTTTATGAGGTTTGATGAGTGGTTATGAAGGGGTTTCGATGACAACAGCAGAAGAAGAATGGTACAAGTCTGAAGAAGGATTTGGTGGTGGTCTGAGCAAGAAGAAGTGCCAGAAAATGCAGTTTTCTGTCCGTACAAACTACAACGACGAAAAGTGATGCTGTTTATGGATGTGTGATGAATCTGGTGCTGAATAGTTCGAATGTTGTGAGTGTGTGTGTGTTGTGAATGATTAAATTGCAAGGAAGGAGCGTTGATCTTAAAAGAAAACCAGCTGAACTCATTGAATCATAACAGAAAAATTGCATTTCAACTGTTTGTGAAAATGCTTTAATGAAGCTGCAGGAATAGGGTAAAATTGGGAGCTGGTTCAGTATATTCCAGTTGAAGAAAACCTGAGAATAAGAAGTAATTGTGTTGAGCTTCCTGAATAAGGAGATGGGTTGGTGTTTGAATTTGAATTGGAGGACAGGAGAATCCGTGGTGAGATGAGATTTGGGCTAGGTTGCTGCACAGTTTGGCTGCCAAAAGGCTACGGGTTTAGCTGAGGTTTAGTAGTATTTGAGCAATGGTTCGAGATCGAGTTTAGAGAGATTGTTGTCGTGATTGCATAGGCTAGAGATGCAGAACATTGGGTCAGAGCAAGGACTGGTGATGTGTTGGGGTTAATAATGTTGGTTGGTTCAGTTCTGGGATACATGAATACTTGAAATCCAGTGGTGTGAATGGCTGAGGTTGGTGTTGTGTGTGATGGATGTCCGCCAAGGGTGAGAAGGCTTGGATTATGAACTGATGGAAGGTTGGATTTGGGTCAGGTTTTAGTCAGCAGGAATAGAGGTCCAAGAGGGATTAGGTCGGCAGGAGTTAGAAAAGGCTATAAAAGAGGGCATAAAACACACAGGAGGATATCTCTGGACAGAAGAAAGAAGTGGATGTGTACAATCTCTGGAGCAAAGGAAAGCTGATGTGCATACCAAGTTCGTGGAAAAGCTTCAAAGGAAACAAGAGTTTGATGTTTCTTCTTGCTTTTATCGTATTTTCTATTGTTTTGAATAAAGCTATGTCTAGCTAGATACTTGGTTAAGGTGAAAGGATGAACTTATAGGCTATTTCATTTATGTTCTTAAATAAAGGTTTCAAAACTAAGAGCTTAAATTGATGTTTGTGTTTCTCATATTCTTGGGTTAATTTATTTGGTAATTTCCTCATGTCTTATGCTTTGTATGTTTCATTGTTGAAGTCTAGAATAAAAACCCATTGTTAACCTTGGTGTTATCGATTTATGAATATCTTTAGACTTCATATGTCATATATACTTAGTTCTTGAGAGTTCTAACTTAAAGGTCGAGAACAAGCATATCTATTTTGGAGATTGTTATCTATAAACTTAAACATAATATTTTCCGTGTCTTAGTAGCTAGGTTTGTTACTTTGCATGAGTAAAATTGAGACCCGAGTAAGAGAACATGAGTGAAACCTAGCCTACAAGGGATTCCCATAGCCTTAACACTTCCATAATCCTTGATTACAACCTTTTTACTTCGTTTGATTCCTTTTATTTGCATATTTCTTTTAGTATAAATTCTGAAATCTTATCTTTTATAAACATCATTGAACCGAACTTGATTAGAGAGTTAGTAGTATTAGTTGAAAGTTGTATTTCACACTCCTTGTGGACAAACCGTGCTTGCCTTTGTCTACAATAGACACCGTGCACTTGCGGTACATCTTTTAAAATCGAACATAAGCCAAAAGTTAAAGAAGACTCAACCTTGTTTGAAGGTTGGCGACTTCTGGTCCAATGCTTGTTTGGACATCGCTTTGCGACTTCTGGTCTAAATACTTAGTTTGAACATCGCTTGGATTAAGTTGTTGAATTCCATGGGCCAAGACACGACAAGTCCAAGAACTAATTATGTCTAGACCGAAAACTTCAAGATATGGAAGTTGGAAGTTTTCGCATGGCTTATGTGAACGCGTTCATGAACGCGTACACAGAGCAGTCCTTAGAGTTCAGGATAATCCAGGAGAATTCTTGAACTTGTATGTACGCGTTCATACATACTTAGCTCGTTCTCTGAAATCCCAAAGGTGGCATATGTACATGTACGCGTTCATGAACGCGTTCACCGTTTGGGGTTGTTTTCAAGAGACAACTCAACATACTCTACCTATACAAATTATCACAAGAGTGACAAATGCAAAGGCGAAAATCCTAGAATACCTTCGGATCATATAAACAACATCATAGACTATTGGTATGATAGAAATGGTAAAAACGATACGGAAAGGGAATACCTTTCAAACCTTCAGCGAGGACGTTATGATTTATCAAGTAGTAAGCTTCGGTCTTCGTCTTCATCGGTCTTCGTATCGATTACCTAGAACTATCCTAGTCCGAGTTGTAGAGTAAACTTATCAAGGATTGTGTTTTTGTCTCATAAACTTGACAACTGACTTGATGGTTATGCACCACAAGAACAAGAACCATATGTATTCTCCCCCTATTTGTCACAAAAATATGACAAAGTAGTTTGAGACTAGGGTTTCATAAACCTATGAGAATAGGTTAAGCTAAGTACTCACATACCAAGTTTTAAGATGGTATAACTAGGAAATCTGACGAAGATCCCTGAGTTCTCATCTTATGGAGAAATATAGACACACGTTTCTCCTAATATTCCACAACCACGCTCCCCAAAAAGATTTGTTATTAAGCGCAAGTTCAAGTTAAGAATTCTCCTCCATGTGGTGTTATTCAATAAAGAACAACTTACAAAGTCGAACATGGACAGAAACAATTTAATGTTATCCAGTTTTGCTTTGTGTATAGTCTCTTTTCCTTAGCCAATTTCTTGGAAAAGAGTATATGATTCCGAGTTTGTGAAAACCCTAAAAATCATACAATCAAAAGTTTCTTGATCATGAGAAAAAGCTTAACTTTTGTAAATAGACATAACTTTGCATCACTACCGAGGCAATGGAAAAAGCTATGTGTTGCAATAAGATTGAGGTAGACAAATCAAGTATTGCAAACATCATTAATAATCATCTAAAAAGAACTTTTATTAATGAAATAAAGTAGTACATGCTTGAAAAACTCTAAAAAGCATGAAAAGGCAAACTACTTTCATATGAAGACACGAAACAAAGTTGTATGACCTCAACTTTTGCCTTCACAATCTCGAGATATGACCTCATCAAAGAAATCATCTATGATGTGTGCATTCCTAGCATCCTTTTCAGAAAGACCAGTTAAAGCACGTAACAATGATGTATAATGAGCTCAGCTTTTCCTGAAGCTTTGGGCTTTGTCTTCGTGGAATAAAGCTTTCTTCCTTTCGTAATCGATTTTATACAGAAAGTACTTTCTCAAGTGTGTGTATCCATCAATTGTTTCTCTCGAGTTAATAGCATGAGTCTCTTGATCAGGAAACTTACGGAGATAATCCAAAGTTTCTGCAGGAGTCCTCTTTCTCTTGCGTGAAATCCCTTCACAGAGCTCAGCTTTCACAGCTTCACTTTTACAACTCCTCGTTACACTTTCTGCTGAATAAACCATCTTGTTTATGACTTATTGGATGTATGAACGATATATATATCTTTCAAGAGGAGTGAATTTTAGCTTTTCTGAAATACTTAAGGGAATCTTCCAGATTCTGCGACTGGACGGTTTGGGAACCGCTTCGCAAACCAAAACTCCTGACTCTGACGGACAGAGTTAATACAGTCTGAAACAAAATTTTCATGGAGTAAACTCTACTTGAAAATATGTTTTATAGTATTTCTACTAGTGACTTGAACAACCACAATACCAGGAACGAATCCCTGATATCAACTGCATGCCTCACACATATAAGTCTTAGTGTGAGGATGCATCCCCTAACTGCAGTTAAGCAGTTAAAGTGTGAGCACTAGACTCACACGGGGTTTTGATTGTAGAGTGTTTGCTAGAGACTGATTCAGGTTGAGAGTTTTTCTTACCCATGTCGTTTCCTCTTGAACTTTCCACGTTTTTCAACGCTCCCTTGACAGGGCTTTGTTTATTCTACCATGTCGGCTTGAAGCTTGTTTACAGCTTTCCTATTTCCCTTAAGGAGCCGACACCTTCCTTGGACATGTCCAGATTTGCCACAGTACTGACAATTCTTGGAAGGATTTTTATCCTGAGTTTTAGCTTTCTCAGGTACACCTTTGTGTTTTTCATTAGATGGAGGACTGGATCCAGCCATTATGAAAGTAGTGCTCTTGGTGTATGTGTTACTATTGAACCCTAACCCATTGGTGTTTCCAAAGGTCTTTTGACCAAATAACATTGCTGCTACTTTATCTGAGCTACCAGATAACCTTTGGAGATCATCTTTTAGGGCATCAATTTCTCTATCTTTTAGAGATAAATTTGAGGAGAGATCATCACTTAATTTCTCAAGTTCTTGATCTTTCAGGAGTACCTTTTCAAGATCAGATTTTAACTGATTGTTTTCTTGATCAAGGTCCTCGTTCTTGTTGATCAACTGATGAATTAAAATGTTTTTCAAATCATCATATTTAGATCGTTCATCTGAAGTCCCTGCCATTAAAGCAGTTTCTTCATGATCTAATTCGAATTCATGCTGGTCAGGCATATCATCGAATCGAGCGGAGAGAGCATTATCCCTCTTTTATAGTATTCCTTACTATGGCAAATGTCTTTCATGTGTCCAAAGCCTCGACACTTGAAACATTGCACATCAGCTAGATCATCCTCATCCCAGTCAGGATTAGGTTTCAAAGCTGGTAAGGGTCTTCTACTCCTCAATTGTCTGTCTCTTCTAGATCTGAGAAGATCTTTCAGCTGATGTATAATCAGAGACAGTTCAGTGTCTACTTCTTCATTGTCAAGGTTTTCACACTCATCAGCCCAAGACAATTTCAGTGGTGAGGAGGTGCACGGAGTGCTCACAGCCTCAAAAGCGATAAATTTGGGTTTATCTTTTCGCTCATGATGGAAGATTTTCAGCTTGGCAACAAGGTCACTTCTTGTTATATCTAAGCCGCGTACTTCCTGGATGGCATGTTTTTTGGATTCGTACCTTGAGGGTAATGACCTCATAATTTTACTCACAATGTCCCTTTCCGGAATAGCTTTACCTAAGGCGTGACATGCATTCACTATCTCAGACAATTTGTGGTTAAATTCTTCAAAGGTATCATCCTCAAGCAATCAAAGGTTTTCCCAGTCAGACATGATGTTATGAAGTCTAGCTTCTTTTTCTGCTGCATTCCCTTCGAATACGTTCCTTAATCTATTCCAAGCCTCGTGAGAGGTTTCACATGTGGCCACGTGATGAAAAAGATCAGGTGTAACTGCATGAATGATAGCATTAAGCCCATCATAGTTTTGCTTGGCGGCGAGTGTTTCCACATCATTATAATCCGCTATGTCTTTGAGGACAGATACACCATTAACTTCAACAGTTGGTGGTGTATATCCCTTTTTGACATAAACCCAAGTTTTGAAGTCTCGGGCTTGCAAAAACGAAGTCATTGCAGTCTTCCACCATAGGTAGTTTGTGCCATCAAACTTTGGCAGTACGTTACAAGCTCTAACGCTTTGGTCCATAGCTCACAAGCCTCGATAAACACAAACAGTTACGTCCTTAATGTGTTTACCGGCTCTGATACCAATTGAAAAAGCAGGGGTACCGAAATACAACCAACTTTTCGTTTGGGCTCGTGAGACTTATGGTCAGATCTGGACGATCTCAAAAATTAATATCCAGATCCGCTAACCTGAGTTTGGATCACAAGGATCAGTCCAACGCAAGACAGGGTCTTGGTAAATCCAAGGGATGGATTGAGGACAACGATCAGGTTTATAATAACGTACTTCTTGTGTTTGCTTTAATTATATAATCAGAGAATATAATGCGGAAAGTAAAGCACACAAGACACCAGAGATTTTTTTAACGAGGAAACTACAACTTGTAGAAAAACCTCGGGACCTCGTCCAGACTGAACACCGCACAGTACAAACTGACTACAAACACTAGCCTACTATAAGACTTCGGTCTGGGATGTAGCAGAGACCAATTCCACCCTCCAAGCGAACTGGCTACTGTCGCACTCCTTACGTCTCTAGATCCCCCACAGATTCTTACGCACTTGATTCCCCTAGCTGACGTCCGTTATAGGCTTAGGAGTTTCTTTAACCGCTGTTAAAGGCTTGTGTCAACAATTCCGGCTTTGCAACCTCAATTGTCAACTGTATGTTTGAACTGTCCTCTATCAGTTTGACATACACAAAGTGACTTCCTTAGGATTGCTCCAGGTCATACGGAAATCTACTTACAAGCGGGGGCTGACAAGTAAACCGAGTAAACTATGCCCAACTTGTCTCTACCTTAGTTGTAAACAGAATCACTGAAGAAACTTATTGCTTCCTTTCGAAACCTTTACGTAACTTAACCAGTTCTTGAATAGCCTTATAGCAGAAGAGAAGGACTATGGAATAAACAAGAACATGATTAGGTTACTGAAGTTACAGGTCAATCTGATAACAACCACAGAGGTACGTTATCTACCTGTGCTTCCCAACTCTCAAGAGAAGTCTTTATAGTCGTAGGTAAATCCCGTGAGGAACTGCTTACCTAATAGAGGATGACTATACCACAACAAGCGTTCACCGAAGTGAAAAGAGTTTTACGATCTCTTCCTTAAGGAATCTTCATGTATGCTTGATGCTTGCGGTATTCGTCCTTAGACACCTCTATTTATAGCACTTAATAAGATAGGTTGCTTTGGAATAAAGCAATCAATTACTTGTCCCACAAGTTTTGGAAACCCTAAACTTGCAAACCAAGTAACAGAGATTAATCTCAATTGGAATTCTTTTTATCATTATCTGCCAAGTGTTTTGTTAGCTCAAAAACACTTCAAGATAGAAATCCAACAGACCAGAGATAATCTTTATCTTATTGACACATTGAGAACCGTTAGATGGACCACATAAGATATTTTCGTGATAATCCAAGTCCAACTAAGAGATAAAGGAGTTCAGAGTTTAACCCGAGTGAAATTCCAGAAAAATATTCACTTGGGACGGTTTGCGAACCGTCCATCTGAATCACAGCCAAGAGTATCAGGTTCGCGTAGGTACGCTTACAAAATGACACTCTGGAACTCAGGACAAAATCCGAGTTTCTGTTCCACGTACGGTTCGGGAACCGTCCGCTATTCAGATTAGGGTTTAACAGGACCCGCTGGAAGTTCTGGGCTTAACCAGTACTTAGACGTGTGTGACGTCCTCAGCTATAATCCACTGGACTCTTGCTCAAGAGTACTCCTTTAGATTCACCCACATCCAACAAGTGATTTGCAAGCAAACCATTGCAATGGACAAATGGTATCGAATCTATCTCATGCATTCTTGTAACCTTAGTATTTGCGGGAACAAACACTAACATAACACATGGTCATGTAGACAAGAACACGATCTCAATCGCTATTATAACACTACTTGTACGAGTAGAAAATCTGCATAGGTATATGATGTACTACAGCCCTCAGATCTTACTCATACATACAGTAATTTAACATGATTCATGGTACAAAACCCTCAAGAACAATACCGAAGATATGTAACAAAGAAGTTAATCAAAAGACTAAACGCACAAAGATTGATGTTTTATATCAGTGTTGTAACTACATGGATTATGATCCTAAGGAGCTAGAGGAAATACAGACCTAATCCCTCTCTTGCCGCTTAGGTTACACCCAAAAGATTCCAACCCTTACAATGTTTTCCAAGCTCGCTTTATATAGGCCGAGCTTGGGTGGTTTACAGCTAATAAGACAAGGGACTCAATCGTGGTGGTGTCAGTCCTTGTCGAGTAAGGCGGTTCCTTCGGTGGAATTCCGAAGACGTCTCCGGGGCTTCGGTCCACCGAGGCGGAGTCTGAATCCCTTTCTCCTGATTCTTCTCTCGGCTTATTTGGTCTTGCCTTTCTTTAGTTTGGCCCCGAGGCTTCGCGACTGCTTCTTTTGACGTGGTCTTGCTTTTTGGATTTCTGACACGTGTCCCGAGGGGTTTTACCCTCCACAGTTTGCCTCTTTTCTTGTCCAAAGATCGAGGAGGTTTGGAGAAGAAAACCCTTTGGTGCCTCGTCTTCTTCGACACGTGTCCTCCTTTCGGTTTCTCTAACTGACACACGTAATCTTAAGTACTTTTCGAAACCCTCGCCCTTCTTTCACCGGCTACTTGCAGCACTGGTTCCGTCTCTTGCATATTTAAATTTGCTCTCTCTTTCCCTTTCTTCTTCCTCCCCTTTTTCATCGCTTTTCCGAGTCGCCTGTCTGTTGGAACCTTTCTTCTACTGTATTCTTTAGCCATGGTAATCTTTTGAGGTTTGTCCCCCGCCATTTTGTTTGGTCTTTATCCGCTGTTTCCTTTAACTTTTCTTTTGTTTCAGGCTTCTAAGAGTACTTCTTCTGGTAAAGTGTTGCCTCAGAAAATGGTGGATCCTCAGAAAATTAGTTGGGAAGAGAGGGCACGAATTTATGGGTATAACCAAACTCTTTTTCCTTATCGAAGTCTGGGTAAGGAGATTCTGTCCCCTAAACTGCTTTCCATTCATAAGTGCAGTAGTAAGAGGTTGATCGTCTCCGGCGAACAGCTCGGTGCCGGTTTTCCTATCCCGTTGTATGATCCATCCAATCCTTTTTTTTACGAGATTTATTCCAAAATCAACCCCTCTGTGGTGTGATGCAACTAAATGGGAACTCTATCCGAGTCATCAGCGAATGGGTTGCTCGCTCGAAGGGCAAGTCGAATTATTATAAGGAGCTTCCCGAGGAACTTAAACGTTCTCCAGATTTTTGGACTGCAGGGAATTTTTTTAAGTATTACAAGGTAGAAAAAACCTTGCTCAAGGAGAAAGCTCCCTGGAGTGTAAGCTTAGGTAAAGTGGCCGATTCTTCTCATGCTCTGGGTGACGTAGATCTTTCTGGGTCCAAGACAAACACGCTTCTTCGTCATTCTAGCGACGAGGTGTGGTTTTCAAAGCCCGTGCTCATCGAAGGTCCCGTCCTTTATGGTTACGAAGATGAGGAGGGAAGAGTCGAGCGTACGAAGTTTGAGAATGGGCATAATTTTTCTGTTGTTGATTTCTACAACATTTACTTCTCCGAAGCGGAGCGTAAGAAGTCTCAGAAAAAGATTGCTCTTGGCAAGATGAGGGTAAGATGGAGTTTGTTTTTGTTTTTTCATTAATCATTTTTTGGATCATTTCGTTCATGTGCCCTCTTGTTTTTTCAGAAAAAGGAGCAAGAAAAGTTGAAGAACCCAGAGGCTTCGGAGCATAGTGATGATTTGAGTAGGAAGAGGAAAAGATCTTCGGGATCAACTTCTGCTAGGAAGGGGGGAATTAGCCAGGTGATAAACACTTCCTGCCTCAGTTATGCAATATGTATGGATATCTGCCTCTGTTTAGAGCCTGACAAATTGACCGCTTTTCAGCAGAACGAGGTGTTGTCGGTTGATGATGGTGCTGCGAAGTTTTCTTGTGTGACCCAAATCGAAAGAGGGGCACTACTGTGATTCCGAAGAAGAGGGGTGTGAAAGCCGCCACCCCTGCTGTATTACCCAAGGATGTTTGCACAAGAGCTGTTAAAAAAGGCTTAGCTGATTTGTCTACTGTGGCTGTAGAAGAGGTGGATGATGAAGAGACCGAAGATGAAAGGCCTCAGATTTTTAAAAGACTAAGAAGGGGTCACGTGAAGGGGCGCCATCTTCATGGACCAGCTGCCATGCCAACTTCTCGAATTGTAGTATCCACGCAGGGACCTTCCTCTTCTTCTTTTTCTGGTGATTATGCCTCGGATCGTGGCCAGCCCGATATGAACTTAAATGAATATGGTTCCAATGATCCTTTTACTGGCTCTTCTCTGGTTTTGCCGGTGCCAGTTGCTGCCGATACTCCTTCGGTCCCGAATATCTTCGTGCAGAGGCCGTGCTCAAATGCCGAAGCCCGAAATTTCTTAGAGCAGAGCTCCCTTCCCGGTTCGTATGCCAATGATTTAGCCAATCATCTTAAGGCGCATACGAGAGATCCTAAAAATCATCCTTTGGACCCTTCGGTGTCTGAGTTTCTTTCTCAAGTTTTTTCTGGCTCCCTGAATAGGAGTACTCTTATTTTACCAGTTACTCATCATCAGTCATTCATTGAAGCTGTGAGTTTATTTCTTGATTGTCTTTGCCCTTAGTTTTTTTTTTTTTTCTATTTTGATCTGATACTTGCTTCTTTTCAGCAAAAACATCATGGGATGTACTTGGTGGATCTGGTTCGCACCCAGAGTCTTGAGATTGCCCATCTTGACAAGGACAATCAGCTTTTACGGCAGGAGAATGGTGGTCTTGTGGGGAACGTAAAGGGTTTGAATGAACGCCTTGAGACTGCTGTGACCGAGCGAGATGGCTTTTCCCAAGGTATGGATATTCAGAGAGAGCGGGCTTCGAAGCTTGACGAGGAGCTACGTCTTTCTCGCGGTGCGTGCTAGGAAAAAGATGTCAAAATCTCCACTTTGGGTAAAGAGATTTCGCAGCTTAACGATCATATCCGAGGAGAGGCTGCGCGAACTGCATTGTATAGTCGTCAGCATGGTCGGTATCTGTTTAGAAATTTAGGTATGCTGTCGCCCTATTATCCTAACGGTATGAAGGATCCTGATGTCTTGCTAGAGTCTAATAAAGATCTTATTTCCTCCGAGAATGTTAAGTTGATAATAGCTGAATTGCAAGCAGCGAAGCTTGAAGAGGATCTCGAAGAGATGGGCAGCGATGCTGATTGTGGAGCTGAAGGGGATGAGGAAAGTAACGAGTTTGATGCCAAGAGACCAGAGATGAGCGACAGGAGTACTGATGATAATCCAAAGGGAGGTGGTGGTGCTGGTGACGAGACGCCGAAGGATGGTAAAGATACTGATGGCGGGGAGCCGAGGGAGGGTGATCTTATTGATACTTCTGTTAACGGTTCTAGGACTAATGCCGATAGCGTTCCCTAAGTCTCGCCCTTGCTTTTGAGATATGGTGGCGGGCCTTTGCCTCCACCCCACGATACTTCCTAGTGTATTTTTTGGACTTTGATAATATTGTGTAAAAGGACTGTTTGAAGATGTAAAATAGGAATTGTGTTCCTCCTGTCACCTTTTTGATTTCTTGCTACTGTTCTTCGTATATTGTGCATTTGTTGTTTCTTGTCCTTGCTGTTATTTTTGCTCTTTGCTGCTGTTGTGCTTACTCCACTGTTTTAAATAGGGAGATTACTTTTTATCAATGGCTCTCCTAGCTTCTCGAGGTGCAACTTCGGGGCTTACTTCGATGTAGGAGATAGTGAACCAAGCTAGTGGGGGCGTACGGATCACCCTTCCCAAAGGCTTTGAGCTACTCGCACTGGTTTCAAGCAAACACTGGCTATTGAGGGTGTAGGCATCCGCTTTGCCTTAGTACGTTAGGTAGGTACCGAAGATATTTTGTCTATCTTCGTAGAGGGCATGGTGGCGCCCTGGTAACCTAATATCCTAAGTGAACGTAGGAGCTTATAATGGATGCCCATTTTCAATAATAAAGTAACACAATGGGGGAGTGCCGGTCAAGGCTGGAGCTTAGACATGGCATTTTTCTCTTATCGCGGCCTGAAGTTCGACCCGTCTATTCGTTTAGAGAAGTCCCTCGGCTGCGTACTTCGTTTCTTGCTTTTGGAGAACGAAGCAGCTGCCTCGGGGTTCCACCCACCGCTATAGGTAGATGTTAATCCCATTTATCGTCCCCTCGACGCCTCAGCAAGTGAGGTCCTCTTGGTCGTTTGGTAGTGGGCACGAGTGTATCGTCAGCTTATATATCCTTGATTCAAGGCGCCACCGCTAATTTTTTTATTTTGCGACGAGGCACTAGAGGAGATAGGGCGTCCTTGCCAGTTTATTTTTGTTGTTAAAGCTTTCGCGATTATGCCTGGCCAAGCGGGGTTTTTTACCCGCCCTGGCAGGATCTGGAGCTTGATTTCAAAAGGAACTTCATCAAAGGGTGTGATTTTCATTTATTCAATCTTTCTACAAGTGTAGCTTACATGAAAGGTTGTTTTTTTAGACGAGGTGTTTCGTATGCTTCCTTTCCATTGGGGTCATTCTGACCTTCGCGTTATTCCCGAGTTACTTTTTTATGATGGATTGCCCAGCCCGGAAATGCTCGTCAGTATTCCTGCCGTCGCTAAACCCGCTCGATTGTTCGCTCGGAGTCTACAGGCAACCCGCTGCTACGAGGGACCGTTCTTCGTTGTCGGGACGCTGGCCAGGTCCGATGTCTGCTATTCCTGTTTTTTTTTTTTAGCTATTCATTCTGTTATGCTTTTATCCGTGACTGGGATTCTTCCTTTGAATGTGGTTGTGACCAAGGGTCATCTCCTGCTTTACGGTCGCTATTTGTGGTTTGCTTGGCATCTTGCGCCGTTTCTGAATGTGTTATTTTTGACCGAGCCTTAGTCTGTGTATTTTATTTTGTGGCCTACTTCACCTTACTCAATGCCTCGCTATCTGTTTGTTTCGTCTTCTGAACTATATTTCTTATAGATTACCTTGTTGTTGTCAAGTTTTTGTATTGTAAATGCTTAATTCTGACTTGGCTGTTCTGAATGGCGCCAACAGTTGGTTTCTCCATTGCTTGGAGTTTTTAAATAGTGGCGTGGGGAGTTGTAAAAGGTGTGTAACTTCTTTAGGGTAATGTGCGGTTATGGCGCCTTAAAGTATTGGTGCGTTTATCAAGGGAATCCTTAATGCATTTTTTCCCTTTTCCAAATTGTAACGTCTGTGACTTGATTAGATTTGGCGACTAGATGGTGCCCTGGACTACTATAAAGGGTTAGATATTCCCCTTACTTTTTGCTGTGTTTGTTTGTTTGTGTTTTCTAGGCATCTTTTTAAGAGGGAATGGCTGATAGAAGGAAAGCGCCCATGGAAGAAAGAAGAAACATGATGGATCCAAGTAACAGGAGAGAACAAATTCGAATGAATGGAGATGGGAAACGATTTCTCAAGAGCTGGGTCTTCTAGAAGGGAGAATAATCCTGACAAGGTGATTCGCCTTTTTGGTCACCTCATAAGGAGTGATGAGAGAAGGAGGGAGCAGAGAATGAGAGAAGATGGCGGTCCTTCCTATGATTGTCGTATGTATGAAACAAGATCGTTTTTTCGCCGTCATAGTGAAGAAATTTTGTTGATGATGGGAGAGGATCTCGCTTTTTCTGATGATGAAATGAGTGTGAAGGTTGAAGTAAAAGAGGAGGTTAATAATGTCGGTACACCTGCCACCGCTTTTATTCCTGTTCCTCTGGTCGACGAACCATTTGCAGTTGCTGATGATCTTATTCCAGGGGTTGCTGCCCCTGAAGAGAATGTTGCTGCTATTCCTGCCACTGTACCGATTATTGATGTGGATCTGCTCGATGGTCTTGACGAAGATCGTAGTACCGTGGCCGGACGGCTTCGGGGTAGACGCAGAAATAGGAGAAGTTGATGTACTCTCTTTTAAAGTGTTGTTTACACCTTTTTCCTCGGAGTAGTTACTATGTATCTTTGCTTATTATTTTCTTTATATGTATCTTCGTTGTCTGTTTATGAATTCTACTGCTTACCTCCGTGTGTTCACACCGAAGAGTTTATCCTTTTAATTAATGCGATCTGAAACATGTGTATTTCGCTCGACTTACTTTTGCTTGTTCTGAATTATGCTGTTTGTGCGCATGGGCGTTATTCTTCGAATTCGTAGATATCATTGTTCGAGGGCGCCAATGAGACACTCGTGCGAGCACCTTTCTGTAAGCCTTTCCGAATATGATGTTTATTTTCCTTTGGGTTATTCTTATTTTAGTTGTTATTTTTATGCTAGCGAGAGCGCGAGTCGGACTCTCCTCGGTGAGTCTGCTTGTAAAAATATATTTCTCGTCGCTGGAGGCACCGCCCGAAGTACTTTGTACCTTCTTCCAGGGTGGTTCCAGCTTTCTTCGGATCCGCCTTAGTGATGGTCCCCACCCCCTGCGTCGGTCTTTTTGGCCTGATTGGATCTCCGAAGTGCATCGGTTTGTTTTAGCGATTGTGCTTAGATAATTCTATCAATTGTGGCAAATGAGTAAAGTCCCTGTATGTGTTCCTTTGGTCTTGTTAAGCAAGATTCCGCAAAAATCCTGAAGATAGTTTCTAAGCCGCTATCCCCTGCTGCCCTTGTAGTTAGAAGCTGACTTTTTATTTTGCTTCGACTAGTTGGCTTTTTTATCTTTCTGTGTTTTTTTTTTAATATAGCTTGCCATGCTGCTGAGATCTTATCATTTCTTCTTTGGTTGGCTGATGTAAAGGTATGTCGTTGTCGGAGGCAGTCATTTTATTTCACCCTCATTGCTTTCTCCATTCTTCTCCTTGTACTCGCTGCCGAGGTAGTTCGCTAGTCTCTGGGAATCCTTCCCCTGGTCCTAAACCCTCTGTATACTTTGTCTTCGTTTATCTGTTCTCTGTGTTGAGCTGTGCTAACCGCCCCCTCGGGTAATATCTTTTGACTGGTGTAATGTTGTCTCGTGGGACCTATCCCTTGCCTCGAAGATCCCACTCGCTGCTTCGGAGCTTGATCAAATTTTGAAGCCATTCTGGTTGTGACCTACTAGAAGACAAAAAACCAATGAGGTCCCAGGCGGTTATTGCAGTGTACTATGTCGGCCATGCTGGTCTGTACACTGCAAATGGTTTTATCGTGCAAATTTTCTTGCTGGTCACATTCGTTTCTTTTAGTCTGCTTCAGAGCCTGGTCAGACTATATTTTTTATCTTCTAGTCAAAAACCATCTTTCTCAATGATTCCTGCGTAAGAGTTTATTTCCAAATATAGCAAGCACTTTGAAAACCCTAGAAAATAGGTTTAAAGATTTTTCCCATAATCGTTTTCTTATAGCCGTCCTCCATTTTAGGGCATATATGATGTAAATCAACTGCCAAATTTTGGAATTGGTTTCGTCATGCCAAGGTTTTGAAACCCTTAATTGACGACCTTACCATCTGATGATTGGCTTATAAAACCCTTAAACATGCTAAAGCCTTGAAGGATCTTTTAGATATTTAAGGTATTGGAGCTTCTTTTAAAGAACAAGCTTTGAAAATCTTTGAAAGAATGAAAAATCTATGAAAAAATTTGAAAACCCGAAAAAAATCACAGGCAAACCCTATGTTGTTTTAATCAGTCCCTGTTTCTAGCGCCAAACTGTACGAGTAGAAAATCTGCATAGGTATATGATGTACTACAACCCTCAAATCTTACTCATACATACAGTAATTTAAACATGATTCATGGTACAAAACCCTCAAGAACAATACCGAAGATATGTAACAAAGGAGTTAATCAAAAGATTAAACGCACAAAGATTGATGTTTTATATCAGTGTTGTAACTAAATGGATTATGATCCTAAGGAGCTAGAGGAGATACATACCTAATCCCTCTCTTGCCGCTTAGGTTACACCCAAAAGATTCCAACCCTTACAATGTTTTCCAAGCTCGCTTTATATAGGCCGAGCTTGGGTGGTTTACAGCTAATAAGACAAGGGACTCAATCGTGGTGGTGTCAGTCCTTGTCGAGTAAGGCGGTTCCTTCGGTGGAACTCCGAAGACGTCTCCGGGGCTTCGGTCCACCGAGGCGGAGTCCGAATCCCTTTCTCCTGATTCTTATCTCGGCTTATTCGGTCTTACCTTTCTTTAGTTTGGCCCCGAGGCTTCGCGACTGCTTCTTTTGACGTGGTCTTGCTTTTTGGATTTCTGACACGTGTCCCGAGGGGTTTTACCCTCCACACTACCAAAGTAGCCGACTATTTCGAAAGATAGAGAAAGTAGAATAGAAGAATTTCCATAAAAGTCATAACTCCTACTAACCTTTTGTCGATGAAGAATAATTGATGTCTTCTTTGTCTTCACAGTCTTCGTCTTCAAGGTCTCAACTACTTAGTCTAATCCCAATTCCGAAATCTAAACTCTAGTAGGCTAAATCAAGAATTGTGTTTTGACACCTAAAACTGACAACTAGCTTGACATACCAACGCTAGTGGGTTTGACCGGACAATGCCCTAACACAATTTTCACAAGTGAAATTGTAGATATGTTTTTCTTTCCTAGCCAGTTACGGTCAAATATGAATTCAAGGTTTAATCTTCCTACTTTCTCTGAGGGTTTCGGTCAACCATCGCCTTTAGAGAAAACATTAGGTTACCCCTTCCTAGTGGTTGTAAGACTAAGAATTAAAGGTACAACATTTAATCCAGTGGAGTTCAACATTGTAGTCTACGAGGTACCTTATTATCAAAAATCATCTCCTCTTAGCCATAAGAGTCAGAAGCATGGATTTGGATAATCTATCATGAACTGCTTTACCCGAACGGGCAGTATGGCTAAAAATGCAAGTTCACGGTTTTGCAATACATTCATAAAGATAATCAATTAAGATCAAGCATTGCAATCATCAATTAAGATTTTAATTTAATAATCTCGATTAATTGATGAAAAAGATGCAATTTAAGCATATCACTCATAAAAATTAAAGTCAAGATGACTTAGGCAAGTATGCCTCTTATTAATGAACAAAGATATTTTTTCTCATCTAGATAATGTAAAAAAAAGTTTATTCTTCAGTTACCTCCTTCTCTGGTTCTTCATAGGTAGTCCAGTCTTGTTCAATAGCAACTACTCTTGAGGTGAGGTCACTGATGAGATTGGTGAGTTTGTTAAACTCCTTGCTTAAACTTAAAACGTGTTCAAGAACAACGTCAAGTTTCATATCGGATGCCTTTCTTGGTTCTTCAGAGATGCATGGAACTGAGCATTGAGAAGATAATACTTTATTCTCTTGAGTCATACTAGATTCACTGTCTCAGGATTCAATTCGAATCTTTTTACAGGAAGGAAGAATGACAGTCCATGTGTTGTCGTTCATCTTGCAGTTTCAGTTCTAAGGAGAAAAGAATTCCTTCTTTTGGACTGATTAAATAACCCTTCCTTACTCTACCTTATATAAGGTTCAGACACAGAGTTTAGGATTTTCAAGGGACAGGTTTTGCGTTCATAACAAGTTGCGAACGTCCTTTAAACAACAGTTTTATTGAGGTAAAAAAAGGATAATTTTTAAGCATAGTGTGACCACATGGGTACATCTCATAAGACAATTTTTTACCCCAAATAAGTTTAAAATGTCAACAATATGATTAGAACATATATTCCTTTTGGCTTTCTCATAGTGATTCCCATGGATCCTGTTCTCGACTCTTGCCTTAGGAGCCAGAGGCAGGGGAAATTCTAGAAGTAGCACAAAAAGGTGTTGACATCCACATCGAGTCATTACATTTTGGACCCTTTAATATGATGTGATAGCACCTTTATATTATAAAATCTTGTTTCGGCTCACTGCAATTTCAGGAGACATAAGATAGGTGTTGTAAGACAATTATGATGACGACATTGGTGATCATAAACCATCAGGACAAAGGATCACATAATCCTTTGAGCGTGGACACATCTCTTTTGGAGATCATTGCTCAACAATTATAAGAGATGATAGATTATTGTCTTATTAAGATAATAGGTAAATATTTTTTATGCACTATCCCAAAGACCTTTATACAGAATCCTATTTTTAGACATTTTCTCGCTACAAGGATTACCAATAGCGAGAGTCCTATCTCTTATTGAGAAGGGGACACAAGGGTCCTGTCTATAGGACTTCGTGAACTTCTCTTCTTTCTTTTGGAAGGAATCCACGAGCTGTTAGTAGAGGACATACCTGGTTTATCAGTCTTTTGAATCATGTCTGAAAGATTCGTCTCCATGGAATGAATAATTTTTCTGCAATTTGAAAGAGACAAGTTAATATGTTTCTGAAAACCAGTGTGGATAGGCTTTTTATCCTCTATGATCTGTTTGACATGCCTTTTCTCATCCCATTTCTTTACAGTCTTAGGTGAGGAAGGTTTTTCAACAGAAGCAATAACTGTAGGTCGAGATCCAAGATCACGAGTTGGTCTCAAGTGAGACAACTTCTTACGAGAAGTTCTACAATTATTCACTTTTTCACTTTTAGAGTGAACTCCTTTTGAAGTTGACAGATTATCTATTATGTTCCTGAGTATAAGGTTATCTTCTCTTAGCCGTTTAGTTTCAACGCCATGAAGATACATTATGTTAGAAAGAGAATATCTTTCAAAGTTCTGAATACGAGACTCAAGGTTTGACAATTCAAGCATGAATCGCTCCTTGTCTGCTTTATGTTCAATCCATTCTTTTTCAAGATCTTTTTGAACCAGAGTGATCTTTTCTGTCAATACACAGATTTGTTTATCTTGATGGATATCATCATATTGAGCACTTAATGATAAGCAAGATGAATGCATACATAGATCCTTATGCAAAGGAGTAGGCGCCTAGCGTTCCTCTTCTGGACAGTCTAGAGTAGCATTGAAGGCTTTTGTTATGTTCCCACAACAAGAGAGAAATCAAGAGATTTGAGTAACCGGTAACCTCTGCTAAAAGCAGCCTAAGAACCTGAGTTCTGAATCAATAATAATCCAATAATCCATTACAGACTCGAAAGACAACAATTATACTCTCTACAAACATGACCCTTATGATAACAGCACCCGAGAGTAAGCTAAAGAGCACCAAACTATAGATAATACTAAGTACAGACGCAAAAATATATAAGGGCACTCCCCTCTCACTTAAGGTACATGACATACCACTCCCCTTGAAAACATCCTTGTCCTCAAGGATGGGAGCTAAAAGAAACTTCAAACGGAGACTCGACGCCTGCTGCACCTTTGGTATGTGGTAGTTAGGATTGTAGCCGGTAATAGATAGCTTCATTCCAACACATGGACTATAGGGTTTTCTTCCTCTAATGTGTATATGAAGCCCCGTAGATTTGACTTCAGTAAATTCCCTTATGAGGCCCATTAGTGCTTCAAAACAGAACCCCATAACCAACTCAGTCTCCTGCGAACAGAGTTGCCTGTGCTGGGTTGTAATTCTCTCTACTTGTGCAGCCATATGTCCGCTCCCTTGAACTTTTGTTAGGATGCCATACTGAACTGGTAAAGTATTGCCCCCATACAGCACCGATGTAGGCTTAGCATAAGACGAGAGAAAACTCATCCTTGCAATTCTGGAACAACCGCCAACAGCTACTCCTTTCCTCAACCCCTGTGATAACATTCTATATTTCCATCTCAAGTAGCCCACTAGCTGTTCCTGCACCAGGAGAACTTGAACCACCATGAGTCCAGTTTGCCTCATCAATTGAGTGCAGTGCGAAGGATGTTTCAGTCCTTGTAGAGACTCTATCCTAACTGATGTATAACAAGTTACAGGAATTTGATTCATCCATTGCTCAACAAACTGAGTGATGTACCTAACAAGCTTGTCCTTAATGCTCATCCCACGAAGAAGGAAGTTTGTGCAGTTACAACTGTTGTACCACAAACCCCACGACTGAATTAAGAAGACTCCATCTTGTCCAAGACTAATAGAGCCAAATGATTCCAGTACTTGTGCACCAGTTTTCATCATCCTTGTTGGTACAACCAAGTTGTGAAGGGAAGGCAAAACTGAGAGGAACTGACCTGTAACAGAAATTTCCATTGTAGTTCTCCGATTCCCACTTTGTTTCATCGTGGCAATGGCTGTAACATGCTGTTTAGATGATTCACCAAGAGAACGAGCGGCTAGCTCAAAGAGAAACCCACATTGTAGCTCTGAAAGAGTCTGCAACATTTTCACATGACCTGCAACCCATAACCATGTGTACAGCCTTCTGAACTTCCACCTCCAGTACGCCAGCCATATAGTAAGAACACCAGACCTTCCACCCCTCTTGAAGATATCCTTGTCCTCAAGGATAAGAAAAGAACTCACAGAAATTCCCCTTGAACTCCATTTCTTTAGCTCCATTTCTTCAACTCTGATGATAGAACATCCAAGCATCCTGGTCGTGGGATCTGCATTCCTTAACTTTACTAATGGAATTTCAACTGTAACAACCTTGAGCATATGCAAATTAGGTTCAGCTTCTTTTATGCTAATTTCTGTAATTGAGTTTGTAGCTCCCATTCCCATTTCCTGCACCCTTATACTCCTGTTTATTTGGGCAGCAAGAAGCTTTACTAGTTGGTAGTCAGTTTCCGCAGGAAGTGAAGTAGTCTGGCTCACCATCTTAACACACTGAAACCCTATAAAAGATAATTTGTGCTCCCATATTTTGTTGCAGCAAGAAGTAAGATACAGAGCATTCATCACTTTGGTAGACAATTCTGCTGCTGCCGTAAAAACTTCCGTATGAACTTGACTAAAACCAACATCCAAAAGCAGCTGATGGACAATACGTTTGACACCATCCTTAAGAAGAAAAAACCTCCACTCTACACAGAAATCCAGCTCAATATAACCCCATAGCTGACTGAAGAAAATTCCATTTGGATCAATTTGAGTCACAACACACAAACGAGTTAAAACCCACATTACCAATTAACAGTGACGACATGCCATAACTCAGTCCCAAGCCATATAGTTTTCCCATGTCCACTCCAACTTCTTTGATCAGGTAATACCTCATACATATCATGTGTCTCTCTAATAATAATTTTCCATGATAATAAGAGAATCAAAACTCCATATCTCGCTGACATTTCGACCAACAACTGAAGATCATCACCCTTGCCACCAGTTTCAAGCAATCCCAACAGAATCAACTCGTCACATAACTTAGAACCAATTCCATTACAAACATCCTTATCAATTGACCCATTAATCCTCTTTCCTCGATCAAATAAAGAACAAGTATAAGCCAAGAATTGATAAAAAGCAACACCAGCCTCATAACACTTTTGTAATAGGTGAACAAGAGAAACTTGACAGAAGTCGGGAGAGAAGATATACGAAGTAAGTTGATGCATACATGTATACTGGAAACAGCAAACTGCACAGTGGCAACTAGAATAACAGTGAAATTGTTCTATCTTCCCTTTCCTCATCACATACAACTCCATCATTAGCTGTAACCATAACTGGTGCTCCATCTTACTGGAACCCATACCAAGAATAATACAGCTTGGTAATCCAACAAAATTACCAGACGAGTTCATGTATCTCTCTGCTGTAGCAGATTTTTTAGTTGTTGTCATATCAACTTCCTTAAACAGCCGAGAAGGACAAGCATCAGCATTCTTAAGACTCACCATACTCCTCTCAGTACACTTCACAAACAGTTCCCATCCATCAAATATTCCAGCATCATCATAAATAAACACAATCAGATGCTGAAATGCAAAATATGATTCGTACCCAACTCCAGAAATTAGTCGAAGACATAACTCATCAAAATAATTGTCACACCTCCCTTTATCAAATATCGAGTATTTATAGCCAAGAGGAAAATTATAACAAAAACCACCACTCATACAACTCCCAGCTATACAGTTTCTTTGAGCAGTTATAACAAACACATTACTCTCAGAAACAAAATCTATTTCCAAATCAAACTCAAATGATTTGGAATTGAAGAATGGAAATTCGGATTGGTACCCATGTCTAGAATCCCATTTAGAAATCAAATTTCTATTATAACCAGATGACTTCACATCTTCAAATTTACCACGATCAAATAACGGACGAGTAGAATAGAAATGAAGAGAAGAATAGGCCTTACCACTGAGGTTGTTGTGAAGAAGGAAGAACTCCTTCAAACATGCACGTCTCTCACATCGATTGTCCATTTCAACTTCTACTGAGTCTTCAAAGAAAAATGAAGGAATAATTATCTCAAAATCCTCATCATCTAGAAAAAAAAAGAGGGAATAATTGACTCAAATTCATATTCTTCTTCATCTGTTGATGGAATTGAAGATTCATTAATCGAATCGAGAGCTGATTCTTCGACAATAAAAACATCTTCTTCTGATGGAATTGAAGAGTTACTAATCGAATCAGGAATCAATTCTTCGACAATCGAAACCTCTGGCTCTGGATTGATTTTCTTTCCAAAAAATTCAGCCATCAACACCTTCATTTGGCCGAAAGTTACCAGATTTTTCAATTCGTCCTTAGTAATTGCATTCTTCAACTGTTGTGATAATTCTGTCACCTGTGATTGTAGATTTAGAAAATTTTCTGTTAATTCTTCGGTGGTAAGTGTAGTAGATCCCTCCACAGTCGCGCAGGAATCGACAGCTCTGATAGCCAATTGTTGTGTTCCCACAACAAGAGAGAAATCAAGAGATTTGAGTAACCGGTAACCTCTGCTAAAAGCAGCCTAAGAACCTGAGTTCTGAATCAATAATAATCCAATAATCCATTACAGACTCGAAAGACAACAATTATACTCTCTACAAACATGACCCTTATGATAACAGCACCCGAGAGTAAGCTAAAGAGCACCAAACTATAGATAATACTAAGTACATACGCAAAAATATATAAGGGCACTCCCCTCTCACTTAAGGTACATGACAGCTTTCAATTTATCACAGTAATCTTTGTTAGGGCAATCGGGAGAGATATATATGACCATAACCTAGACATTTAAAGCACTGTGGTAAACCCTCTGTATTTTCCCAATTCTGTTTTTTGTTGTGAGAAGAAAAAGTGCGTGGATTCTTTTTCTTTCTTAACAATCGAGAGACAAAGGAAAGTATTTTTCGTTCCTCAGAATCGGTATTTTTTATCAAGAGGTGTCTCAGGGGTCTGACCCTTTAGGGATATGATTTTACTTTGATGCTCATAATCAAAGATTTTTAGATTAGAAACCAAATCACCTCTTGATATATCATGTTCATGTTTTTCTTGGATGACATGTTTTTTTGAATCATATCTGGGAGGAAGAGGCCTTAGAATTTTTCGCACAATATCTCTTTTCTCGATAGTTTTCCCTAGGGATAGAGAGGCATTCACGATTTCAGAGAGCTTGTGCTCAAATTCTGTAAAGGTATCTTCATTAGACATTCGGAGATTTTCCCAGTCAAACATGAGATTTTGAAGTCTTGCTTCTTTCTCCACAGTATACCCTTCGTATACTGTTCTCAAAATATCCCAAGCATCTTTAGAGAATTCACATGTTTCCACGTGATGATGCAGATCAGGAGTTATGGCGTGAATGATGGCCTTAAGCGCATCAGCTTCAAGTTTAGCTTTGGCTCTGTCGTTTTCATTATACTCGCCTGGTTTCTTATTGCGAGTGATAGCAGCATCACCTTCTCCAATGATAAGAGTAGGGGGTGTGTATCCATCAATCACATAGACCCAACTGTCAAAGTCTCGTGATTGTAAAAACAACCGCATAGCTGATTTCCACCATATATAATTTGTGCCATCAAAGACTGGTGGAACATGTACATTCGCAGAATGTGTGTTCATAGTTCATGAAAGCGTCAAACACAGACAGTTACGTCCTTTCAAAGGTGTTTGCCGGCTCTGATACCAACTGAAAAAGCGGGGATACCGAGATACACCACCAACTTTTTGTTTTCGTGAACCTAGTTGATTATGGTTGTTTGAACGATCTCACAAATCAATATTCAAACAACAACCTGAGTATAGTTCAGAGAACCGAACCCTAACAAGAACGTAGTTCTCGTAGATCTCAATAGAGATGGATTCACTCAAAGGTTATGAATCAACAAACTTGCAATTACTTCTATTATATAGATCAGAGACAATATAATACGGAAGGGAAAAGTAATGCAAGACACCAGAATTTTGTTAACGAGGAAACTGAAAACCTAGCAGAAAAACCCCGGGACCTCGTCCAGATGTGAACACCCTTAGTATGAACGGTATACAGACGCTAGCCTACTCTCAGACTTCGGACTGGACTGTATCGAGACTGAATTCACCCTACAAGCAATTCAGCTACCAATGTGCTCCTACGTATCTTGTCTCCCGCAATAGCCTACGCACTTGATTCCCGTAGCTGACGTCCTTTACAGGCCTAGGAGTTGCTCCACTTCCCTTCGTGAAGACTAGAGCTACCCTGCCTCTAACAGGATGCCTAAAAGTATCAAAGTAATTAAATGAGAATACGATTGTGATTTCTTTTAGACTTAAAGTCAAGGTTAATAGAAATCGATATGTTGAATAGGGCCTATTGATCTAGCCTAAACAACTTTACCTCCGAACGCGTGACGAACTTAGTATGAAACCTAGTTCGTGAATTTGCGTTTGGGAACTTCTAGGGTTTACGATACAAGATCTACCTTACGAAGTTTCTATCAAATCTTGGTCGTGATAAGATTGAAAGAATTCAATCGACCCAAGATACATGATGGAATTTTACTTCCGACCTATGCTTCACGATCCTCAAGTGAAGTCTTTTCAATAGTTGTAGTCCTAAAAGGACTTCGAGATGACGACCAACCTTTATGAAAGGATACACAGATGTGTAGAGGATTGAGATTGTATCTTGCAGAAGGTCGTCTATTTATAGTGATCACCAAGGGAGGCTTTGCTTAAAGTTTAAGCAACCTTGAGCAGGGCTCAAGCAAGTTCCGTAACTTGGAAAGTCCATAGCTTGAATACCCATTCTCAATCTTCTAAGAACTTTGGACTAAGCCAAAAGTTAAAAGAAGACTCAACCTTGTTCGAAGGTTCGCGACTTCTGGTCCAATGCTTGTTTGGACATCGCTTTGCGACTTCTGGTCCAAATACTTAGTTTGAACATTGCTTGGATTAAGTTGTTGAATTCCATGGGCCAATACACGACAAGTCCGAGAACTAATTATGTCTAGACCGAAAACTTCAAGATATGGAAGTTGGAAGTTTCCGCATGGCTTATGTGAACGCGTACATAGAGCAATCCTTAGAGTTCAGGAGAATCCAGGAGAATTCTTGAACTTGTATTTACGCGTTCATGAACGCGTTCATACAGACTTAGCTCGTTCTCTGAAATCCCAAAGGTAGCATATGTACATGTATGCGTTCATGAACGCGTTCACCGTTTGGGGTTGTTTTCAAGAGACAACTCAACATACTCTACCTATACAAATTATCACAAGAGTGACAAATGCAAAGGCAAAAATCCTAGAATACCTTCGGATCATATAAACAACATCATAGACTATTGGTATGATATAAATGGTAAAAACGATACGGAAAGGGAATACCTCTCAAACCTTCAGCGAGGACGTTATGATTTATCAAGTAGTAAGCTTCGGTCTTCGTCTTCATCGGTCTTCGTCTCAATTACCTAGAACTATCCTAGTCCGAGTTGTAGAGTAAACTTATCAAGGATTGTGTTTTTGTCTCATATACTTGACAACTGACTTGAGATAGCAACATCAGTGGGTTCAACCGAGCAATGCTCTAACAAACATCATTATCGACACATGTAGATATGTATCTGCAATATCGTGATTTGTGTTATGGTTAGTTCTGACTCATTATGTTTCTATCGGTGCTTGTCAATGATATTCATACGCAAATCATTGTGTTATGTAGGAAAACTATTTTCTTTCATCCTTTTGTTATTTTGGAAATACTTAAAATAATGTCAGAACTAGTGTTTCTTTGTAGCCTATATGGGATGCAATTGTTGACTTTAATCCCCAACTTTAGTAATCGAATCAAGTGATGAATCAAATGTAGGTGGTGGTGGCTACGGTGGTGAAGGAGGAGGGTATCAACAAAAATGAGATACATGTTATCTTGCCTCCAAAGGATTACATGAACTGTGGCTACTAACATGGTAAATGCTTTTGCACATGTTTTCAATGTAGTGCAAATATTTTCTTGGGGCATGCCTTAACTAGGTTAGTGCTTATATATATATATTTTTTTTTTTTTTTTTTTTTTCTTGCCATCGCTGGTGATTTTTTTGAACATTACGTTATAATATAATGTTAGTAGATGAAACAAGAAAGATGCAAAGATATAACAACTCTGTAAAGGGTGCAGTTATAGTTTCCAATTGTTTAGGTCCAATATTGTAAAATATTGATATTTGAAAGAATTTGAATGTGTCTATTTTGTGTTGTTTTAGGTTGGTGTACCTTCTTTATGATTAACTAATCATTGATAAGCTTGATATTACTTTGTTTCCCATCAAGATGAATTTGTGGTGCATTGGTAGCACAATTGACTACACGTCGGAAGATGCGTGTTCGACTCACGCTAGGTTCACTCGAAAAAGATTGAAAGGAAAATTTCGGTACCAACTAGGTAAGTTGGCTCTACCTTCTTATGCCATCTTGACTAGTTGACTTCACATTTTGGTGTTATCTTGGCTAGTTGGCTCGACCTTTGGTTTCATTTTGGCGTAGCTGGCTTTGCTTCCAGGGCCATCGTGGCTAGTTGGATCGTCTCCCAGCTGCCCGCTCGCCCAGATGGCTTCGTGTTTAGTGTCAAGTTGCTTAGTAGGCTTCGTCCTAGTGGTAGTGCCAACTGTGCTAGTTGGTTTAGTTTTCTGGGATATACTTTGTGCTGATTGGCTCCCTTGTTTGGTGCCAACTCAACTAGTTGGCTCTTTTTTGGTG
Organism: Papaver nudicaule; assembly: GCA_023529015.1. Taxonomy (NCBI): domain Eukaryota; kingdom Viridiplantae; phylum Streptophyta; class Magnoliopsida; order Ranunculales; family Papaveraceae; genus Papaver; species Papaver nudicaule. The sequence goes on from JAJJMA010347172.1 coordinate 32,061, forward strand.
CCCACTTGAGCTAGCTTGCCTAGTTGTCTTCATGGTTAGTGCCAACATGCCTAGTTGTCTCCTCAGATAGCTGTGCCAACTTTGCTAGTTGACTCAGTATTTTGGTATATACTACTTGTGTTAGTTGGCTCCCATGTTGGTGCCACCCCGACTAGTTGGCTTCGTATTTAGTGGTTCCAACTTGCCTAGTTGGCTAGTTGTTTAATGCCAACTTGCCTAGTTGGCTCATTATTTAGTTGTGCCAACTTTTCTAGTTGGCTCAGTTTTCTGGTATATACTACTTATGCCAGTTAGCTCCCTTGTTGGTGCCATCTCGGCTAGTTGGCTCCTTTTTGGTGCCAACTTGAGCAATTAGCTCGATTTGGTGCAACCTCATAGGAAAAAAAAAAGTGTCAACTTGGCTAGTTGGTTCCATTGTGGTGGTGGCGGCGATGGTGGAATGTGGTAGTGGCAGAATGTGATGGTGGTGGTGGTGGTAGAATGTGGAATATGGCGTCGGTGGAATATAGTGGTGGGTTGTGGTGGTGTCAGTGGTGGAGTATGGTGGTGGGATGTGGTGGTGGTTCAATGTGGAATGTGGTGGTGGCGATGGTGGAATATGGTGGTGGGCGGTGGCGGTGGTTGGTGGTGGTGGCGGTGGTGGGATGTGGTGGCGGTTGTGGAATGTGGCGGCGACGGTGGTGGTGGTGGTGGTGGTGGTGGCGGTTGTGGAATGTGGTGGGGGTGGCATGTGGCGGTGGCGGTGGTGGAATGTGTTAGAGCATTGCTCGGTTGAACCCACTAGGGTTGCTATCTCAAGTCAGTTATCAAGTTTAGTTGACGAAAACTCAATCCTTGATAAGTCTATGTTTTTCCTGAAAAACAATGCACCGTTTCTAGGTACTTTCATAGTGCTCGAGATCAAAATCGAACAAGACAAGCCTAAACCAAGTCTATGGCCGTTAAAGTCTTGCTTCGGTCACAGAAAGGATAGAGGTTGATCTAGGGAGGGAAACAATGAAAGAAACTTGATATCAGGTTGAGGATGTGTATTTCTTGGTGTAAGAGTACAAGATCTCTGTCGTAAGGGTGACTGGAAATCTCCAAGGCTAGAAACGTGTTGAATACTCAGGTGTATACTCTGAGGCTCTGGTTATTCTGAAGATTCTAGTTGTTCAGAATGTTCTGCCTTGGAAGATAGAGGAAGCCTTTATTTATAGTGTTGAACTCACTCTGATATCTCGACAGAGAAGGTGGAAGCCGTGGAAGATGGAGGAGTGGGGGACGTGAGTTGTGCTCTGTAACTGCAAGAGTTGTGTAGAACGTGTCCACTCAGCAACACTTTCTCATAACTGTCCATCATCTCTATCGGTTTCTTTCTAACTGTCGTAGACCGCCAGACCAATACCCCTAAAGTTATCCCCTCGTGTGATGTTTTGATAACTCGTGTAGTATGCAGATATTGTATGGTCGTGTTGAGTTTAAACAGCGTTGCATGGTCACGGCTCTATGGCCGATGTGATTGTGGCGCTAGAAGCACGTGTGGTGGTTGTATAACAACAACGCCATGGCATGGTAGCTACGACCTTGGTTACGGTCCAAGGTCAGATCTCGTGGTGCCATGCATCATGGCGCCACTACGTTGAAGTTATATGGCCTTGGCCACTGTTGTGGCGCCATAGCTTATGGCGCCATGCCTAGGGGCTACGCCTTGGCGGCCTTGGCGTTTGGCCAAGGCCAATCCTTTCGTGGCGTATTTAGGCCATGCCACTTTGACTATGACATGTTTGTGCACTTGTGCTATTCTAGGTCATGGCGTGCTTATCCATGGTATATTAGGCCATGTGTTTAGATTGTGGCATGCCTAAATGTGTTTAGGCCGTTGTATGCTTCTCAGAGAGCTCTGGACAGGCCTAGAGCCGTGATGTTTCTGAGGTTTTCATTGAGACTCAGGTATCGAGTCATATTTTAAGAGGAAATCCATGAGGATGCGTCTCTGTTAACTCTCCACCATAATACCAATGAGCAATTTAGTTCTGATGTCGAGGAATTCGAAGTGATTTCGGCATGAAGTAAATTGATGGGTTTATGAGTTGGTGGGGTTATTAGCACTGCACTATGATATTATTCTCTCCACCAGGAGTTATAAGAGAGAACTCATAGAGAGTATATTCATCTTGCAGAACAGGTTATATTCTGATAGGGGTGCACACTGGGTCGGGTGGGTTGGGTTTAGCCTAAACCCAAAGCCAACCCACCTAGGGGTGGGTTTAAAATTTGCCTACCCAAACCCAACCCACCCTTACAGTGGGTTGGGTTTTGACCCAACCCAACATTTAGGTGGGTGGGTAGGGTGGGTTGGTGGGTTACCCACCAATTTTTCAGCCAAAATATTGGCATGAAATACTTTTAAAATTTTGATCCTCAGCCACCTAATAAAACAGTTATAAGACTCATTACGCTAAAAAATGAAACTAAAACAACTTAAAAACCACATAAAAGTCTACAATAAGTCAATAGCATTTGTCTGGAAACATTAACTAGCAAAATACAATAAGTTTTTGAAAGTTCAAAAGTCGAAGCATACAAGAGTTATATAAAGATGGATGGCTGAGATGTGAGGATGGCTGAGATGTGAAAGAGTGAAAGACTGATAGAAAGTTTTGGGTTTTTTTTTTCTTTATATATAAAGATGGATGGATGAGATGTGAGGATGAAGCAGGGGTAGGTAAATCTAACGGTTAGTGTATTATGTGGTGGGTTGGTGGGTTGGGTTGGGTGGGTTTGGCTTAAACCCAAAGCCAACCCACCTAGGGGTGGGTTTCAAAAGCAATGACCCAAACCCAACCCACCCTAAGGATGGGTTGGGTTATTTTGGGTGGGTCGTGGGTTGGGTGGTGGGTTAGGGTTGGATCTGTGCAGCCCTATATTCTGAGCTGTAGAGATGTGCCTGAGTAGGCGATTGCCTTTTGGCAAGGCATAACTGAAGAGCAGTTTTACATCTTTGTCCTCTTCCATTTTTCACCATTCTATATTAAGTCCCCTGGTTAGTGTGGAACAATAATGTTTCATACTAAGCATTTGGATGGTGAGAACATTTCTAATGGCCCTAGGTTTTACCAACAGGGATTTATAAAACATCAAATCTTAGTATTTATGACCTTAAATAGAAAAAAAATAGGTGGCAAGCTTGTGCGTAAATATATATATATTATGTATAGGTGAGTGGGCGAAGGGGCGTGGCCATGGCGCCGTGAGATGCGGCGGACGGCTGTGGCCGTGGCGCCATGACTGCCACGTCTCGAAACTCGTTTTTTTACGCGGCGTCGTTGTGGCGCCACAATTTGGTGGTGCCAGCCCTAGGGCTGGCGTAATCTATTCTTGGGACTTGGGCCTTATGTTTTCTCTCTCTTTTAGGAGTCTTACTGGTATTAGGACTCTTTAATGGTTATGTATATATAGACACATGCCTAGGTTAAGTTTTCAACAGAGAAAAGAAAAGAGAAAAAGGTTTCCAATAACAATATTTTTTTCTTTTTCCTCTTTGATTTATTCTCTTTAATCGCGTTTGTTAATCCTTGTTCATCATGTCGTCAAGTGGAGCAACAAGGTAACCGAGGTTTTTTTTTATCATTTTTTTTATGTGATCGTATATATATATATATATTCGGATATGATATATATGCCACGTGGACGCGTCCGTGGAGGGACGAGTTAATGGCGCCACATCCTGTGGCGCCACGGTTTTGGTGATTACGGCCTCGGACAAAGGGACAAGGCTACTTGGTGGCGTCATGGGTATGGCGCCACACATACTCATACGTTTTTTTTCTTCACGGCCTTGGCTTATGGCCAAGGCCATCCCTTCATGTAGCATATGTATTGTTTTGCACGTGTACTATAGTAAGTGTGTATGCATAACTATTCATGTTATTAGGAGAGTGATTGTTGTTATGTGTATGAGTATGTAGCAACTTACTTGGAATTGTTGTGTGTTGCAGAGAAAACATGGTGGTGACCAAGAGGCAGTTTCCAGTCATCATTCTGTCCATGATACCGCTGCTAGGACTCCAAGGTTTACCGATGGTTTTTCATATGCTCCTGTTGTTAGAAACCCGAATGTGTTTGTTGATCGCGGAGACTTCTCTGCTTGTTTCATTCCAAGGCAAGGTGACCTTGATGATTCCTCCACAATGGTGCCGGGTGAGGCTATCAGGTTCCGTATGGTGTCTAAAGCGTGTCGGTGTGCCCGTTGACTTCAAAGTTCTTCAGTTTCTTGTGACTCAATGTTGTGCTTGGTACGATTTCATGTTAACTGATGTGTGTCAAATCCGCACAAATATACTTAAGCTCTAAACCTTCACAATATATGATAATATAATATAATGGTAAGAACAAGTTCGTCCACGAAGAGGTAATGATTTGTTATTTCAATAATTGAATTCTAAAGTAACCAAAACGGGGGGTGGGGTCCCCCCCGCCCCCCCGAGCGAAAACCCCCGGATTGTTATTTTAAAACTAAAAGCAAAATAAAATAAAACCAAGAAAATAAGACGCAAAGAATAATCGAAAGTAATCAAGAGTGGAGAATATTGGTTAAGGGTTCATCTTTAATTGCTCAACATGCATATGAATAATATATGGAGTATTGATGCATAGTGGTATTTATTAAATACCATATATGCCCTTGGTCCAACTATAAATAAGAAGATAGGATTTAGGGATTGAGAAGTTTTAGATTTTTATTGATGCTTTTCAAACACTTGTGTGAGAATGAGAGTCTTCTCTTCTTCATATCCTATTTTGTAATCTCTAGGTGGAATTAGTTCATCTAATTCTAGAGTTTCATTTAGATGCCTCTTAGTATCTTGTAGTTTCCAATTTCAATTGGGTAGAAATTATAAGTTCTTAGAGAAGGATCTCCATATTTGGGTTCTTCCTTGGTTTCCAATTGATATTGGGTAGAAACATAAGGGTAGAAGAAACTAATTTGGTTGATTGGTTATCGGTTACATTTATCTATTTCGATTGTAAGCTTCCGCATCTCATCATTGAAATTAAGCTTCAAAATTGTAACAATACAATGAAAATAAAAGATAACTAACCTTCAATTAAGCCTCTTCTACCCTTGAAACAAGGAAGAAACAAAGATTGAAAAGTTCTTCTCTAATAATGCTTCAAACTTCTACCCAATTGAAATTGGAAGTTGAAAGATTAAAGAGGCATCTCTTACAAGTTGCTATTTCTACCCAACTCTAAGATTGGAAATGGCAAAGTGATGGAGGCATCTTCTCAAAGGAAGAACAAGGGTTCTCAAACCTCTTTCAATATCAAAATCTAAGCTAAAGAATAAGAGCTAGGGATTTATGAATATATAGGTAGGCTAAGGACAATAAAGGAATAAGGGTAAAAGAAAAGGGTAAAATAAGGCACCAAGAGCATTAGACCAAAGTGGTACTAATGGCTTGTGCCACTATGCATCATCCTCCCCTCCTTGAGTGAAATTCGTCCTCGAATTGCCAACTTATAGCTACCACTATGCATCAAGTATCAACTAATTCTATCATCATCAAAAGCCCTAGAATACATCATCGCGAAAATATCCCAAAATTTCCTAATGTCATCACACACCATAACAATGAATGTGTGAAATACTACGTAGACAATAACTCGACACATCGAGTAATCGAGTTCAACTCTCTAAGAGCATTAAGTTTTG